>JAQIWU010000919.1:0-20380 GCA_034696445.1 Isotomiella minor | reverse complement strand
GAGAAAGAATCACTTTTCTTCTTCTTTGTATACCATCTTCATGAAACTGAGCTTCACCTGTATAAAAATAGAGGGAGTCAGCTTATAATCAAAAAAGAACGTCTCACTTTGTTTCCTCTTCCTGCTTTCTCATACAAAATCATAAGAAGGGGGTCTATTTCTTGGTAAAATTCACCCAATTTGATTGTAAGCATTGGACTCTTGGTGTGAGAAAGAAAGTGACGGTTAAGACGATGGCTCTCTTGGATGGTCTTTAGCAGTTGATTTGGGAATGAAAATTGAAATTGTGAAGAATGGTAAATAGCAGCCCATCTGTTGTCGAACAAGATTCTTTCTTTTTCTATGAAGAAAAGGAGCTGTGCTTGTGACTCCCACATATGAATGCAACTTCACTTTCGGAGATTCGATGAGATGAATTGTAATAAGAAAAAGTGGTTTTGACTAAATGAGACTGGGGTAGGTGGTTGTAGAAGAGCCCTCCCTGTTAAAAAGGCTGTATGTGTGCACACACACACGGAAGCCAACATTCGGAGAGACGAGTGCGCGTGTATTCTCTCTTTCTCTCCCGTTCCCACGCTCAAAGCGATCAGGCAGACTCGTGCCAAACGGAGTGCAGCTGTAAATTATCAAAGAGTCCGAAAAATCTGTTCCTTCATAACTTTTTAACTCCTCTTCTTCTTTGTTTGGAACATGGATATGTTTTTGGACTCTGGAGAGTGCGTGCATGGACATAATATGCATGCATGAGGCTGTCCCGATAATAAAAAGGGTTTGTTTTTGGGCCCACATATTCAAGAGGGTAAACTAAACGATGACAGACAACCAAATCTTTTTCCCTTCTTCTTGTGCAGATATAGATATTAATACATATCTTCTTCTTCTTTCCTCACTATGAAATATGAGTTCGATTATGTTAATAAGAAAGAAAGACTTTCTTTTAATAAGTTTCACAGTCAACTGTGGCTATAAATGGTTTTCTTCTTATTACAACATGTACAATCTCAATTTATCTCTTTTTTTTATCATCGTCAATACTTTCTTTATCTTTCTTGTTTAAAAGCACTTTACTTTTATAAATTTAAGCATATGCAGCCACATTGAGTGAGTAATTTTATCCCTCTTGATTCTTTAGTTTGTTTCAAGACGAAGATGAAGACTCCTGCTTTTTATCAATTTCTCAAATAAATACTAATGCGTGGATTGGATTAAAAGTAAAGGATTGAGATTAGATTTTATTACTTTCTTGGTTTAAAAAGCTCTTTAATAAATGCTTCTTTCATGCCACTTCCCTCGTATCTCACTCCCCATAAAATGATACTCAAGTACAATTGTTGGAAGTTGAAAAAGAGCTGCTGCTGCTCTGCTTACTTTCTTTCACCTCTCTGTAACCAACTATACTTTTGTAATAAAATTCTCTCGGTACACTTACTTTCATTCCAATCCTTTTATGCCGTCCACGTGTTTGAGTTCTTTTTTTTTTCATTTGTAATACAAGCATCAAGGGAATTTGAGATGTGAAAGTAAGGTGCTGAATGTACAATCACAAACAATCGACCCTTTCCCTTCTTAACTCAACTCTGTCGGTTAAATAAATTTTGATAGAAAAATAATCCTTCCTTTCTTTGACTACCTTAAGATTACGTGTAATGTAATGTGAGTAATTAGAGAACACAATAACACAATCATGTCTTATCACATTTTATGATCCTTTTGCCCCTGAAGGAAGATGAAAGTAAAGAAGCCCTCAACTGTCCGACTTGCATTATTCCAGTCGAGAACCGAACCAACTCAGCCAGATTTATATCCGGATCACGTCATTCACTTCACTCTACGTTTTGTTCATTCGTTCTTTTTCTTTCTTAAGTTGTAGTGCTACATCTTTTGGTTGTCCTGTACAGTTTGTTGGGGCATTGCAAGACCTTTGCCTTACAAAACGTATGATTTTCAAGCAATCTCCGGTTAATTGGGGTTGGAATAAGGGAATGATTCGCAGCATGCCCACTGTGCTTCTACATGTAAATAAAATGATAGATTGTTCTCACTTTCATTCATAGGTATACAAAGATGCAAGCCTACATATATGAACAAGAATGTTGTGCGAACTGACCTTTGTAATTAAATTACCTTGCTCAAATAGCCAGCACAGGTCAGAAGTAGTGAAACAGGTTACATCAAAAAATGTGAATGGAAAGCAGTTGACTGGATTGTATTTGTTTGTGAGAGCGGGGGTGGGTGGGTGGAAGTCGAATTGTTGTGAATGCCGTTGTTGTTCTCTTTGTGTTTGTTGGTGGTGTAGGATTTTGAATGAAAGCGAGTCCGTGGGAATTGGGTTTGGTTTTTATTAACCAGAGCTACTTATCCTAATCGCCATCTCATCAAATCATGCATAGCATTAAGCTCAACTCATTGAAAAGCTTGTAAGATCGTTACAATAAAATCTATCAACTCCTCTGTATATCAGTGGTAAGGTTCCAAGCCGCTTCATACTGGTTTATTTCATTTCACGTCAAGAAGAGATCAATGAGTAAAAATGAAACTTAAAGGTGAATCCATGCCATCAATCGTAATGAAATTCAACCACCAAGTTTCATCAGTAGAATGGATGCAATTATGGAAGACAATGGAAAGAAGCACATATCGGTGTGTGTTAATTGTATTCTGTGCAGGATTGGACACCAATTTGAGTGCTGATACTGATGACAAGTTTTGTAGTGGGAGAGGGATCCACAGCAAGGGGAAACAGGAGTTCAAGGGGTTCAGCAAATTGTCTACCTGTTGTACTCGTAAATTTGGGGGGAATTGTAATTAATAGAGAGGACCTAGACTGAATCGGAAATACATTCATTGTATTGACCTTCTGGGAAAGGAAATAATGACACGGAACGTATAGCATTGTATTTGCTATTGCAAACCACGTCCAGCATTTCCCTTCCAAAAAATGCCGTAGAACAAGGGTGGGGGAGATTGAGATTATACAAAAATTAAATCCATTTCAATAATGTCCGGTTTAATTCCTGTACAGGACTTTTTTTAAAATCCGGTCATTCGTGCTGTACATTATCATCCCTAACAATCATCGTTTCATTGGCTCCCACGTCTGACGTCTGTTTATACCTGTGAAGTAAATTGCAGACGGAGGGGTGGAAAATGGTCACGATTAAATTAATCTATCAGGCGGGTTGGACTTGTCTCGTGCCCATTGTTCAAACTAGGTTTTTTACTATCCTCATCTCAATCAACAGGTGAAACAATCTGTTCCTTCCTTCCAGGACTTTTTGTCAAGTCGCAAAATCGTGGGAATTGGGAATTACAATAATGAAAAATAAAAATCGACGCTTATCATCCTGTATGTTCGTGAACCCTCCATTAGTTCAGCCGGAAAAGACTGGGTGTGACGATAAACAAGATTTCATATTGTCATTTCATTATCATTGAGCATGTCTATCTCTTTCCCAGCACCTCAAAAGCTGGAGAATAATTGAGATTGCGATGTAACAAGTCGTTTTGAGAAAATTAGATTTATATTATTTGCGATCACGGCTGTCCCAAATATTAGGTTGGTTATAACTCAATCGAATTTTGATCGAATGCCAGTGATCATACAAAATCAAGAATGCTTCGTCTTTATTTGTCATCCTTTCTTCTTCATTACTTGTGTAAGATTACTTACATCGCAGCCGCAGAGAACGATATTCATGCCACCAATAGCATGTTTATGAATTCAACCAAGGAAGGTAAGTAAGTCTTAATTGGACTTCTAGCTCATTCAATTTCAGTCACCTTGATTTAGTTCACAACATTAATTTACAATTGGGTGAACGCAGATGAGCTGATTTACATGAGAGTCGATGACATGATTTTCATGCGACCAGAGTACAAAGTTAAAGCTGGACTTTCTCCTGAAAAATTTCGTTGGCCAGATTGTACAGTTCTTTATGTTGTTCAGGACGGATTGGGTTGGTACTTTTATAAATTTTTAAAACTCTTCATTTTCACAGTAAATTGAAGACTATTTTTTAAAATACAGACGATGATCGACACGGTCGCTTAACCGAAGCAATGGAACTAATAGAGTCGCACACTCGATTGCAGTTTGTTCCTTTTGAAGAAGAAAAAGACGAAAAAAATTATTTGTACATTAGTCACACCGATAAAGGCTGTTACGCTCACGTGGGTTTTATGAATCGAGGTAGACAAGTGAGTTCAGCTCAAACTATTTTAATTCATTCATGATTTCATGCAATCAATCAAGCCAAAATTTAATCACTTTTGTTAAACTCTGCTTTGCCCGTCGTTGTTTGTGTTCTTGTTTCTTGCCCTTCTTCAGCTTCCTCTAACGCTTGCTTGCTTATCTCGATTTTCATCCTAATCCTGTGCCAATGCCAAGCTGTCTACATCTTTTTGGCTTGTGTAGTGGTGGTAAATTGGTAAAACCACAATTGGTCTTGTCTTCTTGAGTTTCATTTCATTTGGTCTCATCTTTTTGGAATTGGACCAGAACCTGAACTTGGGTAAAGGTTGTTGGAAATTTGGCACGGTTATTCATGAACTGATTCACTCGATTGGATTTTCCCACGAACATCAAAGAAATGATCGAGACAAGTATGTTACGATTTTGTACGACAACATGAAACCAGGTAAGTTAACGAACCGACTCGTATTTAATTACTCATTGTATTCGTCACAACAAGCAACCATAAGGGCCGTGTTCAACTTTGAAATTAATGTTCATTCATGCCAAAAAAGAGCAGAGTATGATGTTCAATTGCATGCAAAAGGTTATTAGTACTTAATTTTACTACACGAATCTTGTCATGTTCTTTGTTTTTGATTGCCAACCAAACCAAATAAACTTCAGCAATCCGTCTAACGGTAAACTGTGTTTCTTCATGGTATAACTTTATGTTTACAGATAAACAGCACAACTTTAAACTAGACAAAGAGATGGGAATGGAATTTCATTACTTCGGACTGCCGTATAATTACGCCAGTATTATGCACTACGGGAAGAAGGCGTTTTCCAAGGATGGAATACGCGACACCATAATGCCAAAGGTAAATAATGAACAACAGATTAATAGTTTTTAGTTTATGCATTCCTTTCATTTTGAGCAGAAAGTATGGGAAGAGTCTTCTTCCAGCAGTGAAAGCTCAAGCAGTGAAAGTTCGGATGAAGAAAGTTACGAAGACGACTCTGCAAGTGGGGATGCCATTTATGGACAATTAGATGAAAACGGAGAACCTGCGATTGGTTTAAACAAACTTACTTTGTCTGACATTAAAATGCTAAACAGAATGTACGACGATGACTTCTGTTGACACTTGACATAATAATTTTCAAGAGCGATTTCATATTTTCACAATGACAACGACAACTTAGCCCACAGATTTGTAAGCCTCATGGAGCAAAGTTTTTGTTGCGCCTTTAGGTACATTCATGTGTAGTTACTTTCGTTAATATTTTTTGTTGTCAACATTAAATTATAAAAATCTGAACCAGATGCGCTTTGCAAATGATAGTTTTTGAAGACACTTTGTTGGTATGCCATAAATTAAAATGTTTGAGGCCTTAATGGTCGTCGTCATGGCGCACCACCATTTTTCCTTCTGGATTGTAGTTGTAGTTCCTCAGTTTTGGCAGATAAAAATTACTTTTTTTGCGTGAGTTTTTCATGATTATTATTTTACAAAGAGTGAACATGAAGCAAAGCGAAAGAAACATATTGAGCAAGAAATAGAATACGTGCAACTTGATCACTTGAAGGGATTTCTTCTTTACTTTCACCACATTTAATAGTCTGCTGAGAACGAAGAAAATTAGCTATTGTGATACAATTCAATTCAAAATTATTATGTCACCTTTTTATTACTACGTATGGATGTATCTAATTTAAGTTGCAATGAAAAGGCATGTCAGCCAGATGGTACAAACGTCCATGGTCCATGTTTTTTTACGAAGTACACAAATTGAATATAACTACCAAGATAAGTAGATAGTAAGCGAAAATCTCTAAGCAGCCAAGTGGAAAGATAATTTTTTATTGCCAAAAAGTTTCTTTCCACTGAATCTCTGAATCCCTTCAACCGAATTAAAATTAAGCTCAAGAGTCATCACATAACTTTGGTCGGAGTACTTTTTCCATGTATTCTAAAATAAAACCGCACGGCATAATCCATTCAGTAAACAAATTTTGCCCTCTATAAAAGTAAAGTCACACAAATTGAAATCCGGAGAGTCCAATTTAAATGCAACCCATCATTATTGTCCATTGTGGAGATGCTTTCAGTTCAGCCACTAAAGCGGTTGGCATCTTTCTCTGCACGAGTTGGACGGTCGTTCTTTCACATGCGGCCAATTGGCCTTTCTTTTTTATGATTGTGATGGTTTTCTTTGATTTTATGACAAGTTCGTGGTTACAATTTGGTTTTGGTTGTTTTGATGGAGAATTCTCCCGTGTTAAAGCTGATCTTTTCCAATCTGGTCATCTTTTCTTTTGTGCCTTATCACTTGATTCTTTCTTTTAGTCAATTTCAATAGGCTTCACCACTAGCTTGGGATGGAAAAGGGAGAAATTACTTATCACCGCCGAAACTCATTTTTACTTCAATCTGTCATCATTTTAAAATACAAAGGGAGGATTAAATATTGGCTATGGCTATGGTCAATGTCAATATGGCAATGGCATTTTAGGACGTTTCTATCAAAAATAACAACTGGGTATCTCAGCTTCAGACAAATTCAACTCTGACATTGTCTGGAAAGCATATTTGCGAAGGATGATAGCATCTTACAAATGAGAATGACATTCAAAAATTAAGTACTATAGTTAGTTAGTAACAATCAATGATCTAGCTGGAAGATGGGCTATGGATTTGGAGGCTGCTCTGCTATGCATTTCGTTGCAGAGGCTATCTCTCAAAACTTAAAAGAAAGTACTTATCGTGACATGAATGACAGCTTTTGACTTATCTTTTCTCTTCTCACAAAAATCTCATTTTCTGACACTTTCTGCAAAAGAGCAACTTATCGTCAAGAGGAAGACCTTTCTTACTCATCCATTTGTTTGAATGTGAAATGATTTGTTTCTTTTACCATCAGCTCTTATACTCTGCTCTAATGAAGAGCGTTCTCGAAAAGAAAGTTTGAGTGAAAGGGAACTTAAGCTTTCTTAAGTAAACAAATCACTGACCAAACGCCAGTCAAAGACAGATCGGGGTCGGACTGGAGGGAGGCGTGAAGGCACGAAGTATAGGAAAAGAAGGGTCTCTTATCTTATCTTCTTTCTCTTGGAAACATGCTAGCGGGTCTCCTTCCTGTTTTCCATCATGTGGTCTTGAAAGAAAAGGTAAAACTGTTTAAATTTTCTTGAACAAAAATGATAAAGAAAATCCATCCGATTGTGAGTTAGTGTGATTTAATTTGACTACAGCCAGACTGAAGGATGACGATTTCCAGAACCAAGCATTACTCTTTGACACTTCATCATCTATCATCGCAACCCTCTTGTTGCTGCGACCGGACCCTTTTTAAATAGGCTCATCCGTCATTTCATGCTATCAAGACATTTCGAAAGACTATTTTTCCAGTTCCTTCGTAAGAAGGACAGTATCTTGCTTTGTGACTGTGACGAAGGCTTTTTTCAGTATCGATATTTTTGTTGATACACATCAGTGATCGTGTTGTTTGATTTGTCTTTTCCTCAACATTTTTTTTTAAATTGCTCGATTCTACAAGATGAGTTTTGTCCAGGTTTTGGTATTCGTCTGGAAATGGAGTGGACTGATTTAAGCATTTCGTGATTGTATTGTGTAAAAAAATTAGTTTTCGTGTCTAGGACAACTGCATTTTGCATCGTTGCATTATTATTTTTTGAGCTGGGAGAGTTTCACGCAACATTTATGATGACGACTCGGCATATATCTAGTCTAAACAAAACAATTGGATTAAAAACTGAAAGTACGAGTACTTAGGTATGTCTGAATCATTCTGGCCATTTATGTATTCAAGACCAACAAATAATCAGAACAACGCTTTATTGTTGTGAGATGATGATGCCGTGGCATGCGTTTTCCTTCAATAAAGCTCATAATAAAATAACAATAATGAAAATGAAATGAATGCATGATCCAACACGTGGGAAAAGGAAATAGGAATAGAAGAGCAAGGTTAAGATTATGAAAAGAAAAAGACAAATAAAGTCAAGACTCAGTAAGTAATTATCCGGATTAATGCGGCATTATGCTGTCTACTCAATGCTGCCTCATTACATTTAAATTCAATTGTTATAATAGAGCAAGTGAGTGTGAGAGTGAATGAATGAATGGATGATGACCTATTATTTATTAGAAAAAATAAGCTTCCACACTCACTTTTATTTTATTATTAAATGCATGTTGCATGCAGGCACGCGCATCATAATAATGTAGACAGAATACGTGGTTTATGGATTTATTAGAACGAACTCGTTCAAGACTTTAATCTCACATCTACACATTCAACATTAAATTTTTAGAGCAACATTTTCACACGTGCTGCTGTGTTTATTTACCTTAAGCCTCAATTGGGTGTGGGATAATTTGCACTTTTACTTTCCTCTGCGAACGGCCAAGTTTATTGTCATGCTGCTTCCACACTCTTAATCTCAAGGAGTCAAATGTTGTGGTGGGAAGGAACAAATTTATTTTTTAGCGTCAAATCATCCGTCGTTGAATGTTGATAGAAAGGATAGATTTCAGTCAAGTTGACTCTCGCGATCATCGTGTTATTGTTTATTTATAAAAACTACCTATCGTATTCATAAAAGTCATATTAATGTCCAATCTATAGCATTTGTGACTATCGATGATACACTGTACTATTCCAAAGTGGTCGAATTTCATGAGATCAATCGTACGACAGAAATAATTAACATTCCATTCTCATGGAAAAGTGCTGAGAACTTTAAAATTTTACGGGTTACACGAATCATTAGCATCATGTGATACGATAACATAACGTCCTAAAATCTGTTCATGTGTGGCCTCTTGAACCTGTATATGTCATCAATGTCTGCCCCACCCCCATAAAACAGTCGATCATATTACAACAAAGAAAATACTGCGCAGTGTGCATTCGAGTATAAGAATTTGCATGGCCCAGGATTGCATATTTCTTGAGCAAATTGCATTACGATAGCGTGCTCCAGTTTCAATGAAACCGAGATAACGTGCTTATGCTATGCTTGTACCTCCTGCAAATACGTTGCAATTTTGACACTGATGCTATTATGGTTGGTGGCCTGATGATGGGCAAATGCATAATCCATGACTCTGACTCATCGTCTTTTTAGTTCTCAGATCACCAGACAGATTGTCCTCGCAGTTTTATAGCTTTCTTGTATCTTTCGCTTTTCATTTGATGTACCTAAAAAGCCTAAATCGATTGTTTTTCATTTAATGGTTATATTATTATTATGGTCTTATGTCATGGTTTTGGTTTGCAATGAATGTGAGAAGAAAAAAGAGGGATGGTTTGTTTTGAGAAAGTCGTACTTTGCACAATCCCACGTTCTACTCGTTTTTTTGCAGCAATGACCTACCCGTTTAATTCACTACGCAAAAAACCTCATCAACACCCCATCAAATGACTCATCTCATGAAAAACCAGAGAAAAAGGATTAATCAGAACAATTCCAGTTCCAAGTTTAATTTGTTTTTTTAAAACTGTTATTTCCTTTTACACACCTTTTTTTAAGGAGTTGGCCAGAAATGTGAAAATGTTTGAGAAAGGTAACGTATTGGAGAGCGGTATCTAATCAGCATTCATCGGTGACGATGACAGCCGTCCCAAGAAAGAGTCGTGTGGACTTGAAAAACCTATTGTTGCCATGTCGAAATATTGATGATGGGTTTCTTTTCTAATTCATCTTTTACTGTACTCGTAGTTGCTTGTTTCCCAGCCCAATTGCTACTCTTTTCTTTTCTCTCCTGTCAGCTTTCCCTGTCATTATTTTGTTTTTGAACTGTTTTCTTCAAAATCTCACGGTTCCCCAAAGGCACACAACAAGGTTCCTGGATAATAATATGGTAATCCCGGAAGTATGTAACAACAACCAACACACTTTGTGCAGAGAAAAAGATAGCGCAAGATGCCAAGGAGAATGACTTTTATAACTGCACACTGCATGCATGCATAAGTAGAAGACAAAGTGCCTTGAGTGTGTGAGATAATAAGAAGAAGTTGTGCGGTGGCATTTTTGGGAGTCTGCTGTGAGTGTGTGTATCGCAGGTGTCACAAAAAGTGAGCTTTCCCACGGTTCGGTCTGCTGCCCTGGACATAAAGTGCTTGCTTTTTACTTACTTACCCTCCAACTGATTTCTTTTCATCAGTAAAAATACCTCCCTCTCCTCCCTCTCTACCTGCGTTGCGTTCCAATGGATGTTTTTTCCATATGCACTTTATAAAACAATGGAATGTCCAGTAGCATCCTAGGAAGCCATCTCCAACAGAAGTCGTATTTCATAACGTCTAATCGCATTTTTTATTTTTATTTGAAGGCTGTAGTAAAATGTCGCAGCATGCGGCTTTACTGTTTCACGCGTTAACTCGATTTTATGACCAACTTCCA
Organism: Isotomiella minor; assembly: GCA_034696445.1. NCBI lineage: Eukaryota > Metazoa > Arthropoda > Collembola > Entomobryomorpha > Isotomidae > Isotomiella > Isotomiella minor. Next base: position 9,773 of record JAQIWU010000919.1, on the reverse strand, counting down.
CGTTTTCGAATAAGGAATTTAAACAGAACAATAACAAAGATCAATAGGATTGTTGTTTATGAAATCATTGTAGACTCAAGGCTCACCCGTCTACGTTACCTGTTTTCACCTTCGGTGCACGTGAGAGTCAGACGACATGACTACCCTAAATACTTACCTGCTTCTTATTTATTTATATTTATGTGTTTCTTGGTAACTTTTAACAATGGGATGGTCAGTTGAGTCCGGTGGGGGGCATTATTGGAATAAATAAATGCAAGGTGGAAAGGTAGTAAGCCAATAATAAATATAAATAAAGGTTGACAGGTAAATAAGGGGGTTTCTTGGACTCATTATTCTGATTTTTATTACTATATGGCCACCTCGTTATTCCTCCCTAAGAATTTCCATCATCATCATATAATCATTATTACAAGGAGATGATGTTTTTCTTCTCTTCTCTGTCCGGCCCTACCAAGAACAGGGGGAGGGGTACTTTATACCATCCCTTATTAGGCTAAAGCCATATTCATTAGGAAGGTAACTAAGGTGTAATAACATCAAAGTTGCTATGTGTAGTCACAAAATGCTTTCTACCTTTTACATTACCGTAATGTGCCTCCTATTTGGTTTGACATGTTTGAAGCAGACCTCTGAATCAAAATTCTGTAATGATACTCAGCGAGCTATCCACAGTGTTGAGTGCCTGTACAAGTCCCAATTCACGTCCATGTACCACGACACGACCATGACTGTAAATAAATACCACCACTGCGGAGTATCTATGGTGTAGTAAAGTGGATAAAGAGTGGAGGCAAGAGCAACACAAGACAAGTGAATTGAATTGAATGGTGGCGTAAAGCCAAGCCGTACTTCCAACTAAACAACCTCCTACTCCCTCTCAGTCAGCTCACTCACTCACAGGCAGTGGGTTTATCCAAATCCAAGTCTTTTATCACCGAGAAATTAGTTGTCGGAAGTCATTCATACGGCAACGCTCAATCCGTAAAGACCACACTCCAATAACTCTCCAAGTTGCATTACATAACACAATTTATAACTGCGAACTCTAAACACTTTTTTAGTCGAGACGTCAATACAAATGACGTTTTATTATTGGTGACAACAAAATATTTTTGCGCATGAAGTAGGAGGAAGTCAATAAGTTGTTGATCGCGTTGACAATCAAGATTTAGTTTTATAGTAAATCAGTTGCGAGGACAATCAGTCATCAAGATGGCAGCAACCACAGTGACGCAAGAAGAACAACCCATCTCCAGGACGTACCAGTATAGAAAGGTAATTAACTCATTTTTCTGGTCTTCGTTAAAAGAGGCAAAGTGAGACAGGGTAGAATTTCTTAGCATTCGGATTTTTAGTTGTAAAGTTTGAAGGAAAAACATTATTTTTTGTATGAGGCAATGTGAGACAAATTAGACACCCTTGTTTTTCATTAAGCATATCTTAACTTCTTTGTTTATTTATTCACTTTAGGTGATGAAACCCATGCTGGAGAGAAAGAGAAGGGCAAGAATCAACCGATGTCTGGACGAGTTGAAAGAATTGCTCGTGGGAGCCCTTCAAGCTGAGGGTGAAAGTGTGTCAAGATTGGAGAAAGCAGATGTTTTAGAATTAACGGTTCGTCATCTTCACAAGCTTCGTCGAAGCCAACAACTGAGTGAGTCTAGTGCTGGTGAAAAGTTTCGTCAAGGTTTTGTCCACTGTGCGAATGAAGTGTCCAAGTACATCACGTCAGCTGTGACCTCAGCATCCACCAGTGGAGCTTTGCCCACCCTGGATCTCTCCGTGAGCACAAGACTCGTCACACACTTGGACCAGTGCATTCGATCCATTGAAAGTCACCAGCAGCAGCAACTCACGACTGCAGGCCAACTCGTCCATTTGCCCCCACCACAGGGATCATCACCTCCTGGGGAAAGGTATCTCCTCAAATCTCAAGTTTCCCCTGGCCACTACCCTCATCCGCATGGCCCACCGGGCCCCCCTCCAACCGTCGTGGCAACAATGAGTGGTCATCACCATGGCAATGGTGCAAGTACCAGTGGGAGTGGTAGCAGCAGCCATGGAAGCGGGAGTTCCTCCGGAGGTGGACTCAATATCCTGACTTCATACACCCCACCCTCATCTCCCCTTTCATCATCCTCATCCCCGTCAAGTAGCAGTGGTGGTCATCATTCCAACTTTCACCACCCCCACCACCATCAAAAGATTTACTACGTCCCAAATTCATCCTCAGTGGGTGGGTCACCAGCAGGGTCTACTGGCAGCCTAAGTCCCAACCCACCCCTTGCTCACTACAATGTCTATGCAGCCAGTTCATCTTCCTCTGCTGCCATGAGGATGGGACCACAACCACTTTCACTCTGTCTCAAGTCACCCAATCCTGATGAGCCGTTTGATCTTTCCAACGGGTCTGTTTGGAGGCCTTGGTAACGAATAGCATGTACATAATTTTATGACAGCAATAGAAATTAAGGACCACCTTAGCAAAATTGCTCATCATATATAATCAAACAAACGTCTTTCAAAGCAACACACATACATTCATATAAACGAAACAAGAAAGTGAGATTTTCATCTTCCAACAAAAACCGCAGAGTTTATTCGCTATACAGGCTTTGCTTTCTCCACGCTAATCAATTTCAAAAGTCATTTAGTTTTTTATATATCCAAGGTTCTTATGTAGAAATACACCTAAGGTGCACTCTTTTTTTACCCCTCACATTTAAATATTTATACAAAGCTTTCACTACATTAAGTATTATTTATCAAAAATATTCATTTAATCATAACGAATGAATACGGGAATGCGTGCAGACAATCATAAAAGTTCAATTAAAAGTGAGATTGACTAGTGAAAAGTCATCAACAATCAAATCTGAACGACTGTAATAATAGTAAACAATTGCCTTTATAGGATACTTAATGTTAATTAGTTAGTTAACTACTTAGGACTAAATGTCTTTGATGGAACTTTCACCTGAAACTTTCACTCCTGTCTGGCAAAAAGTACTTACACTTGTACAAAACATTACTACGTAAATGCTATGGTATTATTATCAGTTTATAGAGTCACAACGATAGGTTTAAAAAAATAGGTTGTTCAACTTAGTTGACACTATTGTATAAGTATAGCCGTGGACTGACAATCAATCAAAGCAACAGATATTCTTTTGGACTCGTCAGAAAGGAATGAAATGAAATATATAACGCTAAAAGTCAAGCCTATCATCATTTCATATACTCCATAATCCAATCAAATCAAACTCAATCAATCATTATCATGTTACATTGGTAAGTTTTGGTATTGGTAGGCTAGATAAAATAGAATTATTAATCATTTCATTTCCTAAAAAGAAGAAGAGCCAGAGATCTGATGTGATGTATATAAAAAGACACTTTAATTTTAACAATAACTTATTTCGCTGTTTTTGGTTGTATTTTTTCAATTCTCTATAGGTGAACGATGCTTTACTTTACAATAGTTGGGAGTCCAATTTTTAATTTTGGTTGCTTTTGGTGTCTTTTAATTGTTTAGGTAGCTTAAATAAATTCATTACATTAATGAATATCCGCACTTTTTGAATTTGCTCATCTGAAATGTAAAAAACGTCAAATAATTTACAATTATTTGTTTATTTTAATGTTTAAGGTAAAGAAATTTATACACAAGTCAAATTTATAGCTTATTTAGGTTAACTAATTATAATTTGTACTCATCGCCTTTTGTCACTTAGTTAATGATTATGTAATGCAGGAGAAGAAGAAAGGAGACAACAATAGTTGTAGTAATATTCAAACCATTCTCTGTATTTATTTCAGTTTTTTTTGCATTAGTATTCAATAAAATGGATCTCAAATCAAATCAAATCAATTAGTTTGAATCTCTTGAATGAAAGGAGGGACATCATAGTAGACAATGTTCAAGTCAAATAAGTGGAGGACTTGAGATTTATAGATTGATATCTTGACATATCCTGATGCCCCAAATTGATTATACGCATGTGTACATGTTTCACATTATTGATTCATCCCATCTATATTCTTTTTTTCTCATTTACATTTTACAACATCATCGTCTTGTCTCATTCCTCACCAAATCATTGATAAGAAAGAAAGAACTCGTCAAGTCGATCATGTCAATCGTATCAGATGGCAAACATACACAAATCTCATGCATCTTCATTAATTTCCGTCGCCCTAATAGTTCGTTCTATGACTATGGACTATGAACTGCTACTACACGACATCTTCTATGACGAATAAATTAGGACTCATTGCAGCATTATTTAGCAGAGTTAACTTCATTATTCAAATCATTAGCCAAGCCAATGAGGTAAAAGCTTGTTACTTCTGCCAGCCAGACAGTTAATTTGTAAGTAAACGTAATTGTCTTGCGAGGTGCATCTGTAAAAAGCTATAAAGAAGTAAAGCAATTATTCGTCACTTCACAATAGTAGTTCAACCACAGCAGCAGTTGCAATGGTAGTTAAGTTTGCAGTTAGAATGATAATGATGGGGCACGCTTCTTCTCTTATTCATGACGACGATCATCATCATCACATCCTTTTACTGATAGTCTTTCTTGAAATTTCAATACAGTTTTTAGCACTTTCGCCAATCCCATTCTCGCAACCCATACAACAGGATGAATGTGATAAATACTATGTTATGTACGTTCGTGAATTGCAGATAGCTTCAATAATAGAGGATTTCGTAAGCGTCATCTCTCTGAACGGACTGATTTGCTGTTTCTTGCAGCTTACGTTGTATACTTTTGTTTACCTGACGACCAATGAGGAGAGAGACGCTAAAATATCTTTGTTCTCTTTTACTGTATTGGATTACATTAAAAATTTCATTAGTAAAAAGTAACGGGAGGCACAGCCTCCTTCATCATCTCTTCGGTCTCGGTCTTGTGCACTCGTGCAATAAGAATTACATGCAAATAATAATGCTGGCTTCAAAGTGGCCGGGGTAACATGACATGAAGTAAGGAAATCGCATCTCACCTTCCTGAGCTATTATGCAGAAGGAACTGCCTGCCTGAAAAGAAGCATGCGATTTGAAATGGTTCTGCAGGGATTTTGGACTTAAGTACTAATAAATTGCAATTAGCACTAATTCATCAGGTTATCAACTTAATTTTCTTCTGCAACTATACAATTAAGTTACAACTTGAGTCAGTATTTAGCAGCAATTCTTGTGAGTGGTAGTTTTATGACAACACACTTCCATCTTCATCTGTCATGTGATTAATAATATTATTTTAATTTTTACAACCTCACTTCTTACGTACCTACCTCATCTATACTTCCACGGTGGTCTTCATCTCATCTTTTTGCGTGTATTGTACATTTTGTGGTGGATGAGATGAGAACCTTCTTGGAGATATTATTATACGAAGTGGGCATAAAGAATAATGGTTAATGAAGTCATGTCAACCTACTTCAGGTTATTGTGCGTCTCATACCAAGCGTAAAGAACTGATTTTTACACTTCATTTCTGCCATCGAAAATATTTGCCACCTTACACCTTACATCCAATAATAGCTTGCCAAACTAACGGTATAATAACAGAAACTTTTTCCAACCACACACTCCGACACTCCTGAAAAGTTGTAAAAATTATCGCACTATTACTACTTTTGCTTACTCTGCTTTTTCTCTCCGTCATAATACTTGATGAGTAAACCGCAGCATTGGACCAATCAAGAGGATACCAGCCAACGCGTAACTTTACAGTCAGAAGTATATGTGATATTTCATAATCTCTTAATTACCGTCAAACAGACCACCAACTTGAGAGTTGGTGCCTGAGGAATGCCACGAAATTCTTGAAGAATAAACAACAAATTTCTTCTTTCTTCCATTACGGTCTGGCAACATGTTATGTAACAAAGAGAGTGAATTTGAATGGATATACAATTCTTGATCTTTTTAACAGAAATGCAATGATAATGATGCTCGTGGCATAGTTATCACTTTGGCTTATCTATCACACAGCTCCTGCCTCTCCATCCAAGCATCAAAGATGAGTTGAACGTTTACCCAACACTTGCATCATTCATCTTTCCAAAGATAGTCAAAGTTAAATATGAAGTGGCCATCCATCTATATCCATCCATTGTTTAGTCAAAACACTTCACCGTCAGTCAGGTTTCAGAAGCTATTAAGAATTGGACATTTAACAAACAAATGAATAATGTGAGAGAGGATGAATGATAGATGAAGGCATATGAAATGAAATGAAGATTCACTTGGATTTTTTTAAGCGGACAAAAAGTATTACTTTTTATTGTATCTCTCATCTTTCTCTTTTCTCATCATCCATCCCACACGTCTCTTCTTTTCTCTTCTCACATTCACAACTCGTGTGTGTGTGTGTGTGTCTACTTACTTAATCATCGACGGAGCCTCTTGCTTTTTGGACCACCGCCACTTGACCAAAAGGTAAATAAAAAGTAAGAAGAATCTCATGGGAAAAGTAAACAAACGAAGGAGCCAAGCCAATGGCATCATGTTCAAAGTACAAAATATGTTGTGTATTTATTTACATCTTACGCAAACTATGTCATTCATCATGATTACGATGATGCGTCTTTAATAAGTAACTACTTAAGTACATACATATGGTCATGTCATGTGCATGCCAAAGATGCCAGTCAGCCCTCAAGGGTAAAAAATCAACAAAGAAGAAGTCTCACTTCTTCTCTTTTTTGGGAGGACTTGGCGTGATTAGTTTTACTTTGTTTGCTTTGGGTCGTCTTTCTTTAAACCACGAATCAAAACTCGATTCATAATTTCCACCTTGTGAAAGTAAAGTCAAAACTATTCGAGAAAGCAACCTACAAATACACAGCTAGAGGTACACACTGGAATAATGAAAAATGCACAATAGAAAAGGTAGCAGATGACATCATTTTGATTTCACAGAATCATTGCATGATTAAGGTTTTCATCCCTCAAAACCGTGTGGCAACAATAGCAATAGCTCGTCCAGGAACTGACACTAATCATGAATATTAAGAAAAGCAAGCACAAAATCATATAAAAGTTTGAGCAATTATACATTTACATAGCAATGCGAGCACGAGCACATTAAAGATCGTCCCAAATACAAATTTTTCAATAAGGCACTAAAGTATTTCTGTTAATTTATTGCAATGAACAAAGACTGCTTTGTCTCCCCCCTAAAAGTGTACCGACCTGTTCTACTTCATTGAATAATAATTAGACCAAATTGACATTTTTATTGTCTTCATGGCGCAAGCAAGGCAAATTTTGCGTAAAAACAAACGTGATAATTAATTATCGTCCGTATGAAACATAAAGCCACAAAATAAAGGAGCCCAAAGTCTACAAACGACGCAAATTAAAATTCTCAATAAAGCATAAAAATCCCAATTAGTCAGGAGGAGGGGGCCTAAACAGCGAAGATGAGATACATGAAGCAGAAGAAGAAGAGAAACAGGTAGTCAGGTTCGTGAAGGAGGATGACGTCTATGATGGTATTCAGTTCAGGTAGCTCTCTTTTTCTGTGAGAGATGTGGATATATCTTTGAGTGAGAGAAGGTAATTTATATGCAAAAAAAGTGTCGTAATTCGAATAAGACTCCTGCTACGGCACGGCTTTTACTACCTTTTGAAACTTAAACTTTAAAAGTTGGCCCATGCATGTCATGCCCCAAACAACGTGCCATTGCCGACTCCCATTTACTCTCTTTGCCACCACCAAACCAACCTGTACGCCGTCGTGGTCCTCATACATATTTCGACGATGATAACCACATAGGGCTTAAAAAACCACTGGTACTATTTACCACAGCGTAAAACCTTGTACTTATGTGAAAGCTGTGTGGAGTACGTAGGTAACCTAGTCCGGTGCATGTCATATCGACTTTTCTTTATGTCTTTACAAAACATAAGACAATCATCATTATCTTGGTAAACATTATGAATGGGCTGGGGTTGGAGGACTACTCAAGAAGCTTCTTTAAGAAGCAGTTTAAAGAAATGAGCGTGAGGGATAGCCTCCGGACATTTTCCCACGCTGAGCCAAGCCAAAAGCCGCACTTTAGTTACTTGCGCTGTTACCAACCTCAATCTTTTATCATATCTCATTCTCTCTCTGCTTACTTTCTCAAGACTCATAGCTATATCTCAGTTCTTAAGCAAAAAACACACAGATTGGACTTTATATCCCTCTCCTTTCTTTCTTTCTTTCTTTCCTTTGTGAGAGGGACTCATGTGTGTGCATGCATGCATGCGGTATATGCTTTCATTATTGCACCCGGTTTAAAAGGATGATGATTACAATTACGATTACTACACAGGAGTAGGGCCTGGTGACGGCGCATGGTGGTGAGTAATTGCTTTTTCTTTTCTCCCTTTCTCTTTTCCTTCTTTCTTTCTTTTTTAATTTAAGGGTTCACAATTTGACATTGGGCACAATGCAGAGACTGCATCTTTGTCTGACAAGATGATGATACTTTCCTTACCTGTCGTGTCGTCTACCTACTTTTTTTTGACTCTAGGTCAATAGAAGTGCACGATCTCTGTCGTCATGCCCGTTAACTTTCTTTATTCAAGTTTGGATTGACACTGTCTGCCCTGTCTGATTATGAGGAAAAATGTAAAAATACCAAGAAACGAAAAACATGGAGCACTTTGTCTCCTGATTTGTTGATTTAAAAAATGATTGCGTTGACTGAATGAGTGGGCAGTTGTAAACTAAACTAGACTAGACTGATTGACCAATGCGCCAGAAAGAAGAAGAAAAGTAACCTTAACAAAAAAAGAAGGAACAACGGGTTCTTCATTTTTCTCAACAAAGTAACTAATCATCGTAAACTTACATAGCATGTCTTGTTGTTTTGTTGGCTTGGCATGACTTAAAAAATGATTTCACTCCACCACTCACTCCCGTCAGTCAGTTAATCGGTACTCGTGGAGGAATTTGTTTTATGTGGTCTCATTCATGATGGGAATGAATTGATAGATGGATGATAGGCATGCATTTCATGTCTCATTTTCTGACTTCTTTACCCTTCGACGACGATGATACACAGATACAATAAGTAAAGAAGATAAAAAGGGGGGACTGCCCTGCCCTGTCTCTCTTTAAGTTCATGCAATAAATATTGTATGTGGACCAGACGATAATTTTCAAGGAGGTGTTCGATCGTCATATCTGATTAATCATTGAGCATCCATAACTGGATCAGCATACTTTCCTCTGTCTTTCCCTTCCTGTTTGTTTGAATTTTACATAAAACTACATAGTTTCATATGAATGAATCAGTGTCGTGGTGGGTGCCATTGGGCTGGGCCATTCTCATGTTGACACCAATTTTTGCAATTGGTGAATTGGGCAGTAAATTAACAGCAGAAGGATAATTATTGATGAATGAGACTGCGAAATTCTGAATTCTTACTGAATATCTTGTTGAGGTAAGTAATCAATCGATGATGGTGGGTTGGTTGGGGGTAGGAGAAACAGACCTTGATCCAAATCATAAGCTTAACACTTATTGATTTCAATCATGCCCAGAGGAATTTGGATGAAAGAGTCATTAACGAGTAAAAAGGCAAACATTTATTTGAAACACGAGATTTTTTCGTCGAGGAAAGAACAGGTGCATGAGAACTTGGGGTGATCAATAGGTTGAAGCTTTTGGTGATCATGTCAGCACGCAACAACAACACAATATAATTTGGCGACTTGTGTGGAAGAAGATTCCAACAAATCCTTGTAGTTCATATCAAAAGAG
>JAQIWU010000918.1:0-20387 GCA_034696445.1 Isotomiella minor | reverse complement strand
AATTCAACAATGAAAAATTTGAATTTATAACAAAAGTACGGCACCTTAACTAGTCAAACACCGTCTGACTCTCACAAAAGTGCCTAAGACGCTCATGGGTGAAAGTTTGGGTGAAAACAGAGCTGCTCTCTCTGCAAGAGCATTGGAAACTTTCCCTTCACAACCTCTGCACAAACTGTGTACAGAGTGAGCTATGTCAATCAAGCTCAGTTTTCGCTCATCCAGAAGTATCTACAATAGAATTTTCCATGTAACTTTTGGGTTCATTATTTTTTGTATTATTTTATTATTTGAACATTGAATCCAGTCTTGACTTGACTTATTTAAACAGATATGCTGCTGTGAAAATGTTTTCGATCCCATAGTTTGAGTCATTTCATCAAAATTTCACAAGGCCTCAATTTATTGTTTGAAAAGTAGAAAAAATGTTCCTGAATAATAAAAGTCATCCACGCAGATATGGTAAATATCAAGTATTGAATTGGATCGCGGTTTGCTCGCTCACTCACACAATTGTGATGGAAATTACGCCTAGGCTTTGGTTACGTTGTTACGTGCGTCGACCTATGGAATTGAGCAAATGTAAATTTTGAGCTCATTTAGTGCATTCTACTTAATTTTGTATTCATGAGAGACAAAGTAAACTTTCAAATTTAAACATTGATGTTGCTGGTGCTGCTGATACTCAAAAACCCATTCGACAACTGCACTTTTCTGAATGCAAGATAAGGTGACTTAAATTTTGGAAGTGGTCGCACTCACCCACCCAACGCACCTGTCTGATGTTCCAAAAACTTTAACGGTTAACACAAATACCTCATAAGTTAACAAAAGAACAGATTTCACGCCAGAATGTTATTGATCTGTGTTTGGATGTCAGGGCATAAAATATCAGTACCATCAACATCTATCTAAAAACTATCTGCATCGGTCCGTTTTTGTAATTGAAAGACTTTTTATTGGTGACAATTCATTCACACGTGGAGTTGAATGACAATCGGAAAATAAAGTGTCATGTTCCTCTTTTTATGCAACGAGGAACTGCAGAAAAATGCATGTGATCATCATATCATCGCTTTCCTACAGATATAATCGTCATTCTAGATTTTTTAAATTAATTTTGGTTGCTATGAGTATAAAAGAAGTGTTAGAGGTTACGCTGTCAATTTTCATTTAATAATCTTTCCTTCTTTGTTGTGAAACGACCAAAGGTCTCTCTATCTGTTGAAGTATTGGTCTGTGAATTTTCATGCATCGGATGCAATAAAAGTAGACTCTCCAAGAGAAAATAGTTTTTAGTTGGCTTTCTTCATTCCCTTTTCCTTTCTCCGAGGGTCCCATCTGGCCGGGATGAATTGGAAATTCTCAGGAGAGGAGGGAAGGGATTTTGTGCCGTCGAAATTTATAACTCACGGATTTTGGAAGAGTACCATTTCTTCCAACAAAAGGCTTAAAGTAAAGTTGTTAGACCTTACTTCAGACTTCAGAACTTCTGTTCCCTTTCTCTGACTGAATGTTGCGTGCTGTGGCATTCGATTCAACTTTCTCTCTTCTTCCCTTTGACTTCACTTCACTACGGCCACACCACCACTTCCAAAGTTATAAATTACTTTTATATTATGAGAGGGCTTCTGAAATCGGCTTTAAATGCATGGAATACTGAGCATATCCCCACCATAATAGGACCCGAGTGGGTATTATGGTATTAAGTTCCCTTTTCCGAAAACTTGCTCATCGCCATTCCAACTTTTAGAAAGCTATACCATCATTCCATTCTGAGAAGAAACCTTCTTGATGCAGAAAGTAAAGACTAAGGAGACTATTTCATTTCATATATGACCACACAAATTATCGTCAATGTTTATTTTATGGGACAAAACAATGCGAGCGTTGGTTGCTTTCACCATAATTATTCCATAAAGCTTCCATTTAATGCGCATCATAACTTAAAATCATGACTGTGCGATATGAATTGTAGAAATTGCTTGCAGTTAAGTTTGGCGTAGTCAACTTAAAAGTGACACTAAAGTTTGTAGTTTACAACAATGTGCGTGTCTACGTTTTAGAAAGCTAAACTGATTGGAATGAATGAGGCATGGAAGAGGAGAGGTGTTCATTTGCATTAATTTCTCTTCTGCTTCCTTTTATCCTCCTGTCCTCCTGGATGGTCTTTCTCATATCTACAATCTAAGTTTAATTTTTATTGCCCATATTTCTCATTTACATATCTAGAGCATATGGCATCCAACTTAACTTTGTGCTGCGTTTGCGATTGTTAAATGTTTTTTAAACTTTTTTGTCCTGTCTAATGTTTGTTTAGTATTTTATGTACATGATTAATTGATTCAGTATTTCTGTCCTGTATTTATTTGCATATACGTACAAATTGAGTGGCACATTAACTTTGTAAAATTAACTTTGCATCCTTACGTTCAGACTTTTTACTCAACTGAAATTAATTTTTCCATCCTGTGGTCTTTTCATTGTTGAATTATGTCTCTTTTCTATACGCCCACATTGACGTAATTTATCCCTTGGTGACTTAAGTTTTTCACATCTAATCTTCTCTGAATTGGGTTGAGTATAACCATGATCCGTTTACAACACGACACAGACAGAAGTAAAAGTAAGAGATTGTGGAAGTAAAGTTTTTCCCATTCCATTTAGGAAATGTCCCTCAATAATTTGTGGTTGGGATTTGGTGAAAGAAAGAAAGTGAAACGAAACTACGACATACGAAGATTGCATTGTATTATTTTCATCTCTTGGTTTTGGTAGATGGAATGGGAATGGAGCTCATGCCAACATTATGTTATGTTACTTTTTCCTTTTCCAGACTTAATCCCTTTCCTCTTTCCTTCCAACTTTCAGCTTCTTACTTCCCCTTTTGAAAACCGTATTCATTCAACTTTTTTCTTCTCTTCCCAACTTTCTTTCTTTTCATTCAGGGAGGGGAAATTGGTCCAGTCTGAATTGTGGAAGGAGTTAAGAAAGCGCTTAGCCCTAATAGCGAAGGAATGTAGTCGACTTTTCCTGTAGCAGGAGAAAAATTAGGAGAAAAGGGGGAAGAACAAAGGTCGCATTTCTTTTTTAATTAGGAAACCGCTTCCGTTTCAAATTCCCATTTCCTAACTTTCTCCAAGGGCATGCTTTCTTTAGGTAGGTAAGCCAAGGACATTATTTTTTAAGGCGAAAGAAAGTAAGGTATGAAGAAGCCTCCTCGCTTTGAGATCCATGTTCTTTCCCTTGAATTGGGATTTGGTTTTGAGCGGAATGCAATAAAATGAAACGTAATGTAATGTCATCTGGGAAATGTAAATGTTGAAGTGGCTGAAGTTCAAAATGATTGAAAGGCTAACGATGCTATAACAGATTTTCAATTGAGATTTGAGATGGGTCTCTAATCTAATCGCATTACATACAACACAGCACAACAAGGGTCGCTTCTGTCATGCGACATCTCATATCCTCTTCCATCATCCGTACCTTTTTCTACCATGAATGAATTGAAATGTTATCAGTTCAGTAAGAAATAAAGAAAGAAAAAGACGTTATTTTCAAACCGATGTAGGCATTACCTTGCTCTCAAGTCCGTGTCACTTTCACTCATGAGATGACATTTCCAAGTCGAAACATCGATCTATGTCATTTTTCTCCGGATAGTACAAATTCCAATTCCAACTCATTCAACTTAAACTTTTGTAGTTTGTGTTTCCTTACTTGCGGTTCTGAAAGATAAGAAGACAAGGCTCTAAACAAAGCTATACGTGAAAACAATGTCAGGTGAAATGAAATTGATGTGTCAAATCAAATTACATATTATATAAAAAGAAATCAAGACAATGATTAGGAGAGATTTATAGAAATGATTGCTCTCCTCTGAAAATGGCATCAGAATTGGTTTTGTCAGAGCGAGTGAGGATGAGTGAGCGTTTGAATTCTACATAAAAACCATTATAGCCAGTCTTCCTTTGACTGTGAACATTGGATAAGGAGTGAGGGGACTATGCCTTGTTACATCTGTAGCTTCAGAATAAAGGGGAAAGCACTCAAAATCACAGCATGCAATTAATTAGGGTCTCAACTTTCCAAGCACGGTCTTTCACTTCATTCAATGTCTGTCTTTATCGAATCAAATGGCCAATTTATGGTATTCGGTTCACACTTCTTTCGTTACATCACATCAAGTCAATCAATAGAACCAAATCAAATCACATTACACCCTCTTGCCCCTTTGCCTATAGATTGACTCTAGTTGTAAGTAAAGTGGGCACTTCCTACATTCAACTTGTTGACATGACCTTTTATTCCCAAAAAATAGCATATTTTATGGAAAGAATTATGGAAAAAATAAAGAGTCTCACAACACCCCGATGCCTCAGTAATATCTGGTCCAACTGTGGTTTCTCCATCCACTTTGCGGTCCCTGCGCACGGCATTTCATCTCAAATCTCATCTCGTTTAATCTCATGAGTGGTTTAGAGTGTACGACTACACTTTTTGCTACCAAAGGCATTTCCGTTGATTGCTCTCTTTTTATTCTCCAAAGTCACATAGTCATGAGGGCAATTTTCACTTCCTCCTACCCTCGTCTATAACAACTGTGGAGAAGAGTGAAAGTAAAGTGGAATGAAAGTCGTAACTTGCCACACTCAACTCATTCCATTACGTTGGATGTGGCGTTATGTGATGACGGTTGGTTGGTTGGTTTGGTTCGTGCTCAAGTGATTGTGGCAAGCACTTCCTTCCTTCCTTGATTGCGGTTTGCTTTCCCTGTCGAAAAGAAAATTCAATCTGGCTAATGCATTAAATGTGTTGGGAGCGACACAAATGTCAACTGAAATAACTCGTTCACCAGTCACGTCATCCTTCCTTTCTTATGTGTGGCGTCTTTTCCTCCTTCCTTCCTTCCATTCCTTTTCCTTTTTGAGATAATAGATTACTTTATCATTTCCATTCCGCACTTTCACTCTCTCTCAGCCTCAGCCTCTTCGTGGGACGTGATTTCTTTACCAAGGCGAATGATGGAGCGATAAGATGAGGATATGGGCAATGAAATTCATGCCATGATTTCCTATATATTGTAATGCAGTGTGGGTATCGATCTTATCTTTCTCCACTCATCACATCATTATGAGGCGTCACAAAAATAAAATAGACTCCTCAAGCGCGAGCGAAGGTCTATTTGTGTCTTCCCCTTAAGTAGCCACGGACTTGTGGAATGAATGAACATTCAAACTATGCATGAATTAATTGTCAATGTTAGACTGTAGCTTTCTCTTCTCTTATTTCTCTCTGGGATTAATTTGGCGGAAGATTCCCTGCCAATGACAGGCCGAAAATGGACTCAAGTCAAAGGCATAATGGTTAAACGTGGATGTCGGATTCGAATTAACTTTGTCCTTCAATTCTTCACAGCGGGCGACTTGGACAGACGGTCGCTTTTAGGTATTGTGAAGCATTTTATTATTGTTTCATTCATATGCCTATACTTTACCTGGTGACATGGCACGTCTGCTCGCAATGAGCAAACTGAGTGTTGTATAATTTCCTAGTCAAGCAAAAACAACGAGTTTTGTTGCATTTGATAGATAATTAATTACTCATTAATTACTTCACAAATCATTTACCTGGCGGCCCACCAATTGGTCAGGTTGGAAGGACGGAATAAAATATGGAAAATTCCAGACGTTGTTGTTTACCTATCTTGCCACTAATAGTCGTCACCCATAATTCTTTCCAAAGAACAAAACACCTATGATTATGAATGAGTTGTACCTACAAAAAATATTGGTAATTATTAATAATTGATTGGACAACAGTTATTAGGTATTAAGTGTGGCCAGCATAACCGCTGTCACTATGCATTTTCAATGCCGAATTTTTAAATTCAATAAATTAAATGAGTCAATATACCCCAGTAACTTAAAGCCGTTCTGACACCAGGCCTCTGAAAAAATATAGGAAATATTGATCACTTATTACACTTCCTTTATGAAGTTAGTTGCTTTAGCAGTGTGTTTGTCATGTCATGAAAAGGAAGAAAGAAAAATGTGACAAATAATATTGTATCGTGCAGAAGGCATGACGACGAGACGACCCATCATCAGTTGTCTCTACCCCAACTCATCGCATAATTTTTTCAGTCTTGAATTCTAATTACAGCCTATTGTATTGTAATAAATTCGTTGCATCTGTTCCATCATGATTGAACAAAGAAAGATGAGCAATAGCACCCTTACTTTTCCCAATATCAGTACCAACAGGCAATTTATGCACACACCACCCGAAAAAGTCGTGTCTGTCTTTTCCACCTTCTCTTTCTGTCCCACCGATGATGACATGACACCCACCTTATGAACAAATATAACTCATTTACTTATTTGTGAACGACGCACAGTTTACAAATTGTACCAGATTAGCATACAACTCAAAAAATGCTATGCGTTTGGAATGATCAGAGGGGAATAGCTAAATAACATGATTTCTGGTAGTCACGTGCAGTCCATACACACAAGTGTTTTCGGAAACAATGGAAAAATCGACATTCTCATCTCACAAAGAAATTCTCACTCTCCAACTGACTGACAAACCGTTTTCAGGCTTGATGGATTGCCAAACCGATTGAAAACTGTCCAAAGAATATTGTGGAGAGTCGGATGGATGAATCCACAGTGGGAAAGATCATTCCTCCATCAAGGTTATGTCTGAATGATAAACTTTCGTTTAATATTCATCTTTGTTTCGACTGAGTATTTGTGTGTGTATGCCAGAACTAATTATTTATGCTATTTAAGCCAAACCAGTCATTTAATGATCGCATATTAACAATGCAATTAAATCAATCACTCCTTCCTTCTTCTGCATACGTAAAAATTGTCTCAAAGTGCCTCCAAAAAGAGAAGAGTTTTTGAAGCCTCTAGAAAAAGTTGAGCTGAAGGAAATTCCATAAAGGAGAAGATCAGGTTGGTCTGTGATTGGTGCTGTTGGTTGGAGAAAGGGCTGGAGTCAAGAAGGAGAAAGGCCTTCGAGAAAGCTGTAGCGTGTGCGCCGGCCTTTGCTTTTACTTTTCCATCCTTTGCTTTGCTACATCCTCATCTCGAACACGTATAATCCGAGAGAAGGAGAACATCATGACATGACTTCCACTTACTTGATATGATAGGGCTTCCGATGTAGCAAAAGCAAACCAGCTCGGAGGAGTCGGAGGATCAGAGTTTAAATACGATGAACATGAACACACAGTGTCCAGGTCCAGATTCTAGGTATATGGTGTGAATAGTCAATCTTTCTCCATGCAAGAGAGAGAGACCCTTCCTTTCTCCTCTTTCCCTGCCCTATCAAAACCACATCTAGGCAGTTTAAGGAAGGAAGTTATGTTTGCCATGCCATGGGTCGTTGATAATGGGAACTTGATGGTACTTTACTTTGTTGGTGTGATGTGTCTCTCCCCCTTTGCCATGCCTCCACCCAATCTTCCCAATTCAATTGAATTCAATGCTACTATTTATATCTATGGAGAAGAGAGAAAGAGAACCTCTACGATTCATTCCAGGCAACCTCATCCTTTGATCAGATCCAGATTCAGGATACCTTGCTCAAATGTGGAATGTGCAGAAAGCAACAGCAAAAGACCAATCCATGAGAATAGAGGGATATATTATGGTGGTGCTGGTACTTGAACAGATACACTTCACCCACTACTGTTTGCAGAGAACGATACGATTTTGCCGTTTGCAATTGTCTGCTTCCAGCTTCCAGCAAAGTTCCTTGTTATCTCTGCATCAGAATCAGAATAGAACCTGCAAGCAACCACATTGCACCCTCTCACACTCCTCTGTCTAAGTCAGTACGCGAGTCTCAAGTTGCCTCACATTTGTTTGGGCCTCCCTTGAACGGAAAAGCCGATTAAGTAGCAAGTGAAAGCTCTCAAGATTGCAAGACTTTCTCCTCCAAACACGACATGGAATTGACGACTCACAACAACGGTGGTAAGCTTTTTTACAGTTTTTTTTTCAAAAGTTTAAGATAAAGTCTAAGAGAAAGTATTCATGGTAACGCATTACACCTGGTTTAATGACAGGGGTTAAAAATTGGCTCTATCAAATTACCTACATAAAAGACTTTGATTACGCAGATCACAGATTTTTGACACACCACTTTTTAGGTTGGTGGTAGAGTAGTGACACTATTAATTTGTCGTAAAATAATAATAATGCAATTTAAAATCATAAAGCCACAATGTTGGGTTCAAAAGGCGACATGTGCATCAAATTAGCCTGATTAAATGTCGAGAAAGAAAGGGAAAATTAAATGGAATCAATTTGCATTTGCATTTGTAAAGCTTCATTCAATTGATATATAAAAAATGAAACCCGAGTTGACTGAAAAGAAAGAAAGAAAGAGAAGAGGCAACCTGCAGACTTTTGTAAATACTTAGAAGGGTAATTGACTGGTTGGGTACAATGAAATGTGAAATGAAATGAATCATTTCATGAAGTCATTCAATATCTCTCACTTCGGCGACTTTTGCCACTGCATCTAACCCCAAACCAAAAAGAAGCATTGAACCGTTCTAATTGTTGAATTCAAACATCCATAACTCCATCCATTATTGTCACTTTATGTAAAAAAAGTGGGGTAAATGATTCACCGTTTTTCTCTTAACTTATGGCACGGTGTTGGCCCATATTGCACATGGTTTCCTGCAGTAAAAATATGAATCACTAAGTCATTCTCGCTTTTTTGCATTTTATTATTATTTATCTTCCTCCAATAGGAACAATGAAAATGATGGATAGGACGGGGGACAATGTACTGGTGGGTTTAGCTCAGTTGGTTTGACTCTGCTGTTGTCCACATTTGCCCCTTCCTCTATCTTCTATGAATGAATGAATGGGCCTGAAAACAAATTGAAGTGCATATTTAACTGGTTGAAAGGGAAGAGGGGTGAGAAAAGGGATAATGCCCATGTAATCCCCTTCTTTGATGCGCTTTATAATATAATGTAATATAAAGTGATTTCCCTTTTCCGATTCGATTGTAAATAAAACCTGACTTCTGGGATGGGACATACTTTTATTCGGCAAATATACGCCATTTGGTACGCACTTGCCCTCTTCTTTCTTGGCACAGACAAAGTACTTTTACTTGATGCAAAAACTTTCTCTTCTTCGTTCTGTTAAGGAACGCCGTTTAAAGATTTAAAATCTTGAAGCAAGTCCTCAGATTGGTAGATATATGGCACCTTATGACCATATCGACTGGTCTTTGTCCCCTTGTGTGCGAGACAAATGAGAAATAAATGTGACGTGTTGTTTCATGGCCCTTTGTTTTGAATGGTGACATACGGCGATGAAAATAACACTTTTGGGGACAGTTGTTGATAAATATTGAATTATTTAGTCATTAAAAGGGTGAGATGAAAGGGACCTTAGATTTTTTGACCAACTTATCTATCCCAGATATAGGTTTCATGTTTTTTTCTTCACCAAACCTTTGATACGGTAATGCGGCCTCTTAAGAGGAGGAAATCGAAAATTGTTCCGAAATAGTTTCACCAGTTGGACCTGTAAGCTGTACACATTTACGGTAGGGAATAACAAGTTAATCTTGAGGCTTAAAGAGTGTTCTGGGAAATGATATTAGTTAAATGAGAATTGGACTTTAGGGGTATGAATTGAATCTATTCTCGTGTCACACACTTGCTTTTACTTTACTTACTTTCCCCTCTGCGTGAAGTGAAATAGATTTATTCATCCATCAAACGAAGTAGGTTTTAGGTTAGGTTCTCCTTTCCTTCCTGATTCTGATCCTTCAGATCGGAAAATTCGTAAGTCGAAGTCGACTGTCCAAATTATTCCCAAATGTTTCTCCCATTATTCCTCTCCTACAAAATCAGTTCAGTTCAGAGAGATGTAAATATCTCTTTTCCAATTTATTCTCAAATACTCACTCCCTTGACGCTTCCATCTTCTCTTCTCGAAAAGGCTTGACTTAGAATTTCCGAATCTGATTTTCCATCCA
This sequence comes from Isotomiella minor, assembly GCA_034696445.1. Lineage (NCBI taxonomy): Eukaryota > Metazoa > Arthropoda > Collembola > Entomobryomorpha > Isotomidae > Isotomiella > Isotomiella minor. Next base: position 10,361 of record JAQIWU010000918.1, on the reverse strand, counting down.
AACTAATCTCATGAACACATCTGATCCTCACTCCCTGTCACACGCCCAAAACTAGTCCTACACTGAACAAAGTGACTGAGCTAAATGGTGAGACAGAGTCAAGGGAGTAAAAATATATGCAAACAAGGAGTCGTGCCAAGTTCCAAATTGAGAGCTTTATATGCGATATGCAAAACGCGTGATTTTGGCAATTACTTTAAAACTACTCAATTCAAATTAAAATTCACTTGGTTCTTATAATTCGTCCATGGGAAGATTTGGCAGACTGAAATCTCTTCTTTCACCAACTTTCACTCATGAACTTTTGCTGATTACATCTCATTTCCTTCTTACTATGAAAAAGTTGAGAGAGGAGAAAGTAAAGCTGTTCAAGTTCGGAAGTTTCAAAGTACTTTTCTTCTTTCTCTCTCTCTCGTGATGTTGATCCTGATCCCCTATGGCTTTTTTGAACTTTCTCCTTACTGCTTCACTATTATAATAAGTAGTTGATAAGTTCACTTCAGCCGAAAGTAGAGGTGGTAGGGAAAAGGATAAAGGAAAAAGTTAACGAGATTTTAATGATTTTTCTTTAAGTACTTAACTCTCAAAATGAGACAAAGTTTGTGAACAAATCTTGCATAGATGCTATAAAGTTTCATAAAGCATCTACGAAGCATAAAGATTCATTTGGATTATTGATAATATTAAAGTCCTAGAAAGAATATTTAACATTTAACTTTTTGCTCATGTCGAAGAAACATGCTGGTATGTGACAAAAAATTTAATTATTTCAGACTCTAAATTGCACCCTGGGTCGCCATCATCTTCCAACTCCCCTCCCCCATCACACCCCTACTCAATCTCCAGGATCCACTCTTCACTGTCTCACATTACCTCACGGAACTCTTGTTCCCCAGTGTCAGCACCAATTCCCTTGACAACAAATTCCAACCACTCACCCACAAGCACGCATAACCTCAGCATTCACAACATCCTCAACCATAATGACGGGTCGAGGTCTCCGACCAACTATGTCTCCCAAGGCTATGGATCACCCACAGGTAGGGACAATGTTTCCTTCAAAAATTATGTATTGTTAGCTAACAACATGCCAATTTTTTCATCAGGTCGTCGAGGAAGCACAGGGTTGGTCTGTGTCGTCTGCGGAGACACGTCTTCAGGGAAACACTACGGAATCCTGGCATGCAATGGGTGCAGTGGCTTCTTCAAGCGAAGCGTTCGAAGGAAGCTTATCTACAGGTGTGCATCCGACCCCTCTTATATTGTCAGCGTCAAGAATGTTTATGACATGACCTCTTTCCGCAGATGTCAGGCCGGGACAGGGACCTGCATTGTGGACAAGGCGCATCGAAACCAGTGTCAAGCCTGTCGGCTGAAGAAATGTCTCACGATGGGGATGAACAGAGATGGTGAGACCCTATAACCATAACATTCTTTCATTAATAAGTGTGTATCATGTCTGATTTTTGAGGGAAGGGTACACGTGTATAAACTTATCATGCTTTGGTTGTGTACTTTGTTCATTAAGGCATTCGCTCCGAAGGTCCATCTCCATCTCCTTCTTCTTCTACTTTGAGTCAGAATGACAGATTAAAATTAAAGGCTTTTAAAATTGGATCTATAAAGAAATCCGTGTTAGACAGACTAGACTCTCGTTATTCGTTTGATTGGATGCAAAACCAAAACCAAAGCCAAAGCCAAAGCCAAGCCGTGGGTGAAAGAGCTAAAGGCAAACAAAGCAGACGGTGGAGAAAGAAGCAGGGATCCAAATTATCCACAAATGATCACGTCTCGGCTTGGATCCCGCGAGGTATGTATGTGCGCCTCTCGGTTTTGGTTTTAACTCTAACAAACTTGTGTGTATAGGATGAATCAAATCATCAAACATTTTATATAGGCTTAGAAGAAGATTGTTGCTATGCCATCCTTCCTTATTATATTCATTCATCATCGCATAATTTCCACTTCCACAACTTTCCCCATGCAAAGAAGGTTGCATTGAGAACTGCATTCTGTAGAGTAAAGTTTAGAGGCATCGTTAAAACTCTCTTTTACATAGTTTAAATAAATCCCATGACAAAGAGCATGGCATACAGATGAGGCAAAGGAAGAGGAGAGAAAGGATTGTTCCGAGATGATTGCCTTAGTTTATTTTTGTGGTTTCCACGTAGCTCATCATCACATCATACAAAATCACTCTTATTATTATCACACGAACAAAGTGTGAAGTGCTCAATGTTATAAATGTAAAAGTTCCTCTGCTTTCTCTCTAGTTTTCTTTTTCATGTTTTATTTTGAATTCTACATGAATCACTCACACTATAAGTAATGAGTCTCATTTATTTGCATACTTTATTTCATTCTAATGAAGAGGCATGCATCTCTATCTCTTGCTCCTTCCTTTGAGCACATAAATCAATTATATTTAACTAGGTTTGGTGGGTATACTTGTCACTGAGATTCACGACATGTAATCAAATGACAATCAATCTCATCACGCACGAGTTTATCACAAAGCATAGTCAGTCGGGGTTTTGTAGTTTCGTCTTTCATTTTCATTTCACATCTTTCTGATGAATATTGTTGATGTAATTTGCGTGCTCGAAAAGGATAACTGTTCATTTATGGCAGCTTTCAGGCATTTGGGATGAAAGTGAAAGTGCAAAGGACTGCGTAGAGTTCACAGAAGTGAAGACGGATGAACCATGATGCGACTTAGTTTATGGCTTACGAGAGAAAGTGTAGATCTAGTTTGGTGGTGGTTGTGAGTTGAGTTTGAGAGTTATAGATTGATTGAATTGAACTGAATGAATTTGACAGGATTAGTTGGGGTTGAGCCCCGGAAACTTTTTGATTAATAGGCTGATGACTTGTGAATGAATTTCGAGGAGTGGGAGATGCAGAGATACTTCCATCGACATCCAAAAGACTGGATCGCATTGAAAGTCGCTTTCAGTTTCATTTAATTTGATTGAGTCGGTCAACCCACTCAGTTCAGCTTCCTCTCTCAATTGTAATGCAGTGAAAGTATCATTCAATTCCATCCTTGTCTGCAGTGCAGGGGTGGAGGAGGCAGTGGTGTTGAGGATGATGATGATGTTGTTGATTGAATCAATTGCTTAAGTGCTTAAGTCCTGAGTTCCATGCGATGATGAGGGAACGTGCATGCATGCAGTATAAGTGAAAGTAGACATGACATGGTACCTAGGGCAATCAATGACTTGAGCTAACAGTTGAGTCTTGAGAAAGACAAAGTCAAATCCTTAGACATGATATGATAGAAGTGAAAGTAGCTAACGATAGACCAAATGTTATATAACCAGAAAGTATTTTACAATGCCTTTTTTCTTTTTCAGCCGTGCAGAATGAGCGTCAACCTCGAAACACTGCGACCCTACGACCGGAAGGCTTCCCATTGCAAGATCCAAGCAGAAAAGGATGATCAACAACTTTGCAAATACCTTCATTGTCGCACGCAACCTTCGGTTGTGATAATTCTGTAGTTTTTGCACTTGATTTCTACAAATCACTTTCTCGACTTTCTCGACACTACAAATTTTGCAGTTGACTTTACTGGAGAGTTAGTGATGATGGAGTGAAGAAAACGTTACAAAGATAGAAGGGTTTTACAACTGTATGGGTTCAGTTCTAATCGAATGAGAGTAATAATCATTGCGGGCATTTAATATAGTGCAGAAGATTTCTTGATATTATGCTAAGAACAGAAGACCGTTTTATAGTCCTCACCATGTTTAAGCATGTACTTGCATCTTGTACATTTAGGGATTTAAAATGCGATTGCAATGTAATTAATTAGCGAGGGTGAGAATGAGAAATGGTGGGTACGTGCTTTCTTCCTCCAGTCAAAAATGACTTTAATGTAGCATGACATGACGTAACCCCATTTGGAACGTCTCTTTTCTTAAGCTCAAACGTCACAACGACATTTGCATTCCAATTACAATGTATATGTGTCTGTTCGAGAAATTACTGCGTCGACTGAAGAAAGTGTCTCATTTCAATTTTATCAGTCACAGCTTCATTTCATGCCACAATTCACATTGCAAAATAGAAACTAACAAAACAACAGACATGGGATGAGTCTCAGTCCCACATTCCTCTCCCTTCTAGGAATAATTAATGACATTAAAAATGCCATAAAATTGTTTACAGAGAAGGAATGAAATGAAGTTTTTAAACCAAACGTTGTTGGAATGACCCCATTATATCTACAACGTTGATGTGTTTATGCACATTTCTTCAACTCGGTTCGATGATTGATTGGAAAAAATGTGTTTTTTTAAACAGACCGTTGCTTGCTCCAAGGGGTCCAGGCTCAGTAGGACTGTCACTTCATAACTCGATCACAGGAGGAGGTGGGGGGACGCCGTACGGCCAAACGCCCCAACCATCCCACATCTCACCACCAATTCAATCCTCAGACAGCAATGGACACATGAGAGACAATGACGATGGTACAATACAAACTCATCATTCATTCATTATGTGTCACATTTGTCATTACATCCATATGATTATCATCTGCAGAAGACAGCATTGATGTCACGAGTGATGACAACATCCCAAGTCGCAAGTCACCCCCGACCCGACTCCTGACTAATGGAAACGTCTCAAACAGCACACACTCCACAACGTCAGGCTTCTCTGGAAGCATCGTGAGCAGCAGTAGTGCATCTCTACCAAATAATATCATCGAGATCCCCTCAGCCATTTACAACCCAGCCCATGAAACCATTTATGAAACTGCGGCAAGGCTCCTGTTCATGGCTGTCAAGTGGGCAAAGAACCTGCCTTCTTTTGGCACACTGCCATTCAGAGATCAAGTAAAAGTCAATTAATTTTCTAGACTTTATTTTATATAACCAAGATTCATTTTTAACAGGTGATCCTACTGGAAGAATCTTGGGCTGACCTGTTTCTCCTGAATGCAATCCAGTGGTGTATGCCGGGGGACTCCATACCATTATTCTCTGCAGGGGATCACCTTTCCCATCTCCCAGGGGGGAAGGCAGTACAAGTCGTAAGTGGAACTACCTCTCACGTTAAATTCAAATGGCTATAAAATGTCTAACTTTGCTTAAAGATTGCTGGAGATTTGCGGATATTGAACGAAGCCCTGTCAAGGTTCCGTCAGATAGGGGTGGACCCTGCAGAATTTGCATGTCTAAAGGCAATAGCTCTTTTCCGGAGCGGAGAATTGTGTAAGTACAGATTTTGTATGAGTTTCACATTCCCCCTAAAAAAGACTAGAGTAAAAAGAGAAAGGGGAGAAAGGCGAGTAAACGCGATCTGATCTGTGATTCCTGGTTTTTGCTTTTCGGGGTGTAGACACTCGTGGGTTGAAGGATCCACTCCAAGTCGAGAATCTCCAGGATCAAGCGCAAGTGATGCTTTGTCAACATTCCCGAGGGCAGTATCCAAACCAGGCTGCAAGGTTTGGGAGACTTTTGCTCATGATGCCCCTCCTTCGACAGGTTCCTGCTCAAAGGATTGAACTCCTCTTTTTCCAACGCACCATTGGGAACACGCCCATGGAAAAGGTCCTTTGTGATATGTATAAAAACTAAACAAAAAGTGTATACAATCTCAGGATGCCCTACTTCACTTCAGTCATGAATGAATGAATCTTGCTTGATTGCTTAATAATGCTTGATTTCATTAGTATATTTATCCGTAAACAACTTAATCCAATCAAGTCACCGCTTATCACCATCATTCAAGTACCACAGTCAGTTTTTATTCTCCTTTTCCTCTCGATGATAAGCGCCTCTGTTGTTTGTAAATACGTAAATATGCCTAGGTACTTGTACTGCTAATCCATACTTCTACATTGTTCGTGTAACTTCAATCAAAAAATTGCATACAGTTTATGATTATATGACATTGATTTAGAAATCACACCAAATTAAATGTTACCCTGCCTCGTGAATTAGTTGAGAGAAAAATACTTTGGTTTGTGACGTCTTGTAGCAAGCATTATTGGCTTGATTGTTTGTAGTCCAAAAGTAAGTCTAGTCTAATTAATTGCCAGTGAATATATTGAAATAATAAAAACAATTCATTGATTCAACAAACCGGCATTTTGTTGGCTAAAATAATGACTTACTTACGGAGACAAAGGTACAAATTCATCCATGAGGTCTATAGATCCTTAAACCTAAACCTACTTTTCTGTTAGCCGTGCCAATCTATATTACGGTGGACCACACTCCGAGCAGCAGCCACCGCAATCGACCCATCATGACATGAGGAAAGTCTTAGAATGCCCCAGCTGCAACGATGTCCCCCTTCCTCCAGTGTACACTTGCTCTACTGGACACACTATGTGTGGAAAATGTGTGAGGAACCAATGCTGTCCAATTTGCAAGTTGGACATGACCAAAACCGCTCGGAATCAGCCAGTAGAAATGGTCATAGCTAACTCACAGTTTTCATGCAAGTACTTTCCGGATGGGTGTCCTCGGTATTTGAAAGGGGATGAGTACCATGAGCATATTGAAAGCTGTCCCTGGAGGTAGTTTAGCCTACTGCCTACGTTGACATCACCTAAACTAAGCATGCTATCTTTTCCAGAGGGGTACTTTGTTACGAAACCGAGTACCACAAATGTTCCGGACAAGAAATTCGATTCAAAGACTACTTCACGCATTTACAAGAAGCGCACGAGGTTCAGGGCTCGGACATGCAGTCTTCCACCGTGTCTATGTCAGAGTACTCAAATTGTCTCGCTACTGGTAATTCATTGTAATCAATCATTACAAATCAAAACGTTAAGATAACCTAGATGGACCATGGCCAATGTACTACTTCCACTACAGTGGGGAAATATTTCTACGACACATGGAGTCACGAAATGAGACGGTGTACTGGTGGGTCACCATGATTGGGTCAAAGTCGGACGCTGTCAAGTACAAGGTCAAAGTGACCGTTTATATGAAGCATAATCAGGTACCTACATAATTATAATGTTCTCTAATGAATCATTCACAGTATACTTCCACGTAGAAATCAAGGATTGACTGGATAGTCCCTGTCTACTCGGTGAGGGAGTGTTTCGATGACATGTCGCATTTGTTTCGCGTCGCCATTCCAGCCAAGCAGTTGGAAGCTTATTGCACGATGAGGCCACATCCGCATGGAGGAGAGACTTTTAAATACGTCATGGATTTGAAATACGAAATAATGTACGCTTACGACTAAATAGTTTAGATTCTATTTACATCCACAACATTTATTAATTGAAAGTTATTAAACATTGGTTTACTGGATGAAATCTCAGTCTCACAAATTACTACCCATCAAGAATTTGATATTAATACACATAAGAATTATTCAGATTAATCCTTAAAATTCCAAAAGTACATAATCTAGGTCCATCCTCATTATTCAATTATTATATAAAAACTAAAGGTAAATACTTGAAATCGAAAACCTTCAAAGTTCTGCTCTTAATCATTGTTCTCTTGTTCATTTCACGTTCAATCGCTTGAATTATTTCCTGAAAAATAAATAGCATTCATTATTATGTACTTGCATTCCATTTGAAAAAAACCTGATTGGTCTACAAACCTGTGTTTTTTGTGAGATTTGGGTGAGTCTCTGGAAGACTCGCGTGGTCGCTTTTTATCACTGTGTCTGCTGCTGCTGCTCTTACTCTTGTGCTTATCTCGATCTCGACGGTCCCGGTCCCTGTCTCGATCTCCTCCGCCGCTACTGCTTGGACGTGGTCGCGATGATGATGACGATGAGCTATTTAAAAAACAGTAAATAATTTGTAATATTAAAAAACTGATACCAACAACACCTAGCACTGTGAAGGTTGTTTTTACTTGCCTTTTATGCTTCTTGGGAGAATCCCGGCGACGAGCAGAGGAAGAAGAGGAATGTGCATGCGCAGGACGCTTTGATCCTGCTCCTCCTTTAGAACGAGTGTACTCATCTTCAAAGTTGCTCTGATGACGATCAGCCTCCGCAGCTTCGGCCTCTAAATCTGACCAATCCTTGCCACTTTCTTCACTGCTATCTTCTTCTAAAGTAAGGTAACAGAGAATGTTATTTCATATTTCAAATAAATCTAAGATAATCGTAACAAGTTAACCTTCAGACTCATCTTCATCTTCGTCAACTTCAGAATATTCCTCATCTGAGTCCGACTCTTCTTCTTCTTCCTCGTCGCCGGATATTTGGAACGTTTCATCTTCAACGTCTTCATCGTCATCGTTATCTTCCTCTGCATCGGATTCAGGCTCCAAAAAGTTCCATCCTCCATTTTCAAAAAATCCATCAGGATCGTCGTTTATGGTTTTCAAAATTTTAACCCAGTTGAGAGATTGGATTCCTTCCGTATAATGAATCTGACAAGACCTGAATAAATTCAACAAAACAATTTAGCACGTGAAGAAGGGCTAGGTTGATCTTTGCAAATTTTTACTTACGTCAGCCAGTTTTTCACGTGGTCAAGCATATTCATAGGAATGGCATTAATCATAACCACCCTTCTTCCGTAATTTTTGAAAACGAAAACCATATCAAAATTTTTCAAGTGAAACTGGACTCGCTCGAAGTGCACAAGTTCCACATCTTCCAATGAAATGACGAATGGAGGCTGTGAAACAGCAAAGTTAGATAGATAAGAATTTTAAATCTCAGTTTGAAAATCAAAATACCCATTCTGTGAGGTTCACAATACAGCCAGAAGTTGGTTGCAGCAAAACAGTGGATCTGAATGGAGCCCCTGGAAAGCCCAAGTCTCGGAACGGGGTATCAAATTCAACATCATTCTTGGTTACACTTTCAACTTTCTCGCAAAACGATTTAAAAGCTGTCGCCAACTTGTGACGGAGTTCACGTTCGGCCTGTTCTGCCGCCAAGTCATCTCGGTCATGCATGTGTTGGTGTTTTCCTAAGTCAGTGTGAAGCTCTCCAACTTCTGTGAAGAACTGAATGTCCAGGTTTTTCTTTTTGCCAATCATAATAGGGTTCTGCATATTACAAAATGGCATTAAGTTTAATACTGTTGCATGCTTGTCTGTGAACAATACAATTTACCTTGAGATGAAAGTGAAGCAAAATAATCTGCTCTCCATCGCATGGTTGGAAAACGGCATGTCGAATGTTGTTGTACAGAATATCTACCTTGTCACCTCTAATTGAGATGTAACGAAATCCGTTCGTGTGTGCCTAATATATAACGCAGGGTTGATTAGTTTATCATTTGTATATAACAATAGCAAAAAGAGTAACCTCCAAAGTGCCGCTGATACGTTTCTGTGTAAAATTGGGGCGGATGTACAGATCTTTCAGTTTCGGGTTACTCTTGTTAACTGAGAGGGCCAAAGTATCTTGTTTCACAAGGTCCTCTTTTTCGCGTTCCTCTGCCTCACGAGTCTTGAACTTCTTTTGCACATCCTTAATTAGACGAAATGCTGTATTAAGATTTGCACTGGCTGCAGAAATTTCTCCTGGCTCTTTCGTATTCGAGCTGCGGTAAGTGACCTACAAGTTGTCGTGAGAAAGTTAGTTGATGTTGATGATATAAGCAATAGGTATCAAAGAGTTGGAGTTGATGCCTAACCTCTTTCAAGTAAGTTGCTTCTGGATTAGCAAACGATCCATCTGCCTTTGTTATAGTGGCTCCAGGATGAAAGAAATTTATTCTGAGGTACGTGTAGTCGCCTTCCACAGACTGGGAAATATTTTTGATGGTTGAAATATGAAATGGTACAGGCATTCCAAAAATGGGAAGAATGATGGTCTCGTACTTCATATCTACAAACAAGTTCCAACATTAATATATAAAATTAATTGAATTTTTTAATGATTCCTTTTTCTTACCGACGTAAATCTTTAATTGGTCTATTTCCTTCTCTTTGGGTAATTGTGTAGTATTTTTGTAGGAAACATTCGATTTACGAACTTTTTCAACTTCCTTTCCTCCTTTCTGCTTCGCAAGTCTTTCCCTTGCAGCATCATTCAAAGATGATGCCAACTCTTTTTGCTGCTGTTTGCGTTTTTCTTCATTTGTATGCTCTTGCTGCAAACCAAAAAAATAACAAAATGTTTAAATTGCTGAGTGAGTTAAATTAAATTGAGGCACAAGTTATGATTTGTTTTTTACCCGAAGCTTAGACTCAAGGATGGCCGTTCGCCGATGCCTTCCACCAGTTTCTGGTTCAGGTTCATTTTCTTTCTCATCTTCATCCTCTTCATCCTCATCTTTCAAATAAATTCCAATCGATTTCAACTTCTTTTTAGTTGGAATCAAAGAAGTGGCAGGACCGCTCTAAGAAAATGACATCGGATTTTGTTTTATTATCTTTCAATTTCAAGTGGGATTTTTC
>JAQIWU010000917.1:0-20388 GCA_034696445.1 Isotomiella minor | reverse complement strand
GCACACTTCTTCCGCTAAATCAAAATACTTGACGCAATTAATTATGCAATCACATCTTGATCACAATTAAGTCACTAAATTCTTATATCACGAGACGTGATGATTTTAGGCAAATAATGCTGACGATTAATCTTTTTTTAACAAGTGTCATCATCAGTAAGCTTCACTGGTTTTAATTAGGTCCGTCAAAGTCACAAGAAAGCCAGCTTTAGATCACGAATAACTGTCTCATCTTGCCTCCTTCCTGCCACTCAGTACTCTTGTCTTGATGATGCCATACGCACTGTCCACTGTCTGTAACAAATATGAGACACGTTAATAATAACCTTATTTACCAAATTGGTTTTTAGGCTTCTTTTTATTTAATGTTGTAGACATATTCTACACTTTCCTATGAAATAAAAAAAGATTTTTTTGGGGAATAAGTGGCGTTATACTTGGGTTAATACCTAATTAGTACAAATCTGAGACTGCACTACTCAAAATAAAATGCTGAAAAAGTTAATGAGGACTGACGAATTTCATTAATTTTATGGTTGATTGACTGACTGACTGGCGCACTGCGTTTCTAGAAAGAAAAGAATGAAAGGTAGGCGCAATTTCTTTGTCGTGTTTTAAAAGTAAAACTAAATTAAAACATTTCCCATTTCTCATTATACGAGTATTATAAAACCAGCACTCAATAATATTGTACCATCTCTATTCATTTAATTATTTTTAAAACTTTTTATTTCAGTATCAGCATGAAGCTTCAGCTCAGAATAACTACACGGCAGCCTTCTTCTCTAGCTAATTCAATGTACAGCAAGCGTCCATAGCCTAGCACAAAAGTCAACCTAGTGGTACCTAATTTTAACAAATTAATGCCTATTAGTATGCGAAGAACTGACGCTACAACAAAGCGGATGCAAATATAAATGCAAGAATGATAGAAAAGTGAATTTGTACCGAAAGTAAAACCTAGTTTTATAAGATATATATATTTCTTTACTTTGTTATACTTGCAACTTGCGGAAGGATGAGATAATGCATGAACACAATTACTTAAGTTCTTCATATATTTTTCTATTCACCATACATCCGCTAACGCGTCGTTGTGTTGAAGAATGTGTCAGCCTTTATTAACACACATCTAACGTTTAATTAAATGCGGCACAACTTAGTTTTTACTGTTCGAATTTCTACAATTCACTTAAAACTGTGAATTCAAAAGACAGCTCTAACGAAGACAGTCAGTCATTGATCGTACAAATTATTTTCACGCAGTACAATTTGTCAGATTCGACATTTTAAAAAGAATGGTGTAAATTGTTTTTAGTGTTTATGAGACGATATCACAATTAGCGTTGACGCTTCCACATCTCCGTATTTCCCCAAATGAATCCTTTTTTGTTGGGTTATTTTTTTAATAAATATTGTGAAATGAAACCCAGCTTTATAAAAAACGAATTTGCATTGTGACAATTGATTGCAGCTGAAAGCAAGCGCACAATTTTAATAACGATAATGAATATGCATGCGTTAAAGAAACGTCATAATTAAGCACTACCTGCGAAGTTTCTCCTTATCTTGACAGGATGCGCGTAGGGTAGTAGAACTAGGATGACACATGTTTGATTATTATTATTTGATTAAAGGTTTAAAGTATGAAAGTTAATAACGAAACCCCATATTTTTGCATTTTGAAGAAAGATTAGTCACAATCATGTTCACTATAATTTATAGTATTATACTTTCAATTGCACGCAATACAACTTTGTGTAAATCTTTCTTGTTTGCATTACAGTCACACAATGTGCAGATGCCTGCAAGGCTTAAGAGAAACGCAAGATTCCTTTTTGATGAGTCGCTAGATTTTTTATATAAAAACTTGTTGTCACTTTTTCCTTTTCATTTTTGCAAGCCGGCTACCGGTGTATGTAGCCCTTATAACCTGCAGCGTTGTTCCAGGTTCACCGAATCTGAACGTTATTTTTTCACACTACATTTAATTCCTAAACCATGACCAACAAAGGCACGACTAATGCAATTTTATGACGTTGTTGCACTGAATTTGCAACTAGCACTAACTCAACGTAACGGCATTTTCTTTGGTACAACCTTTTGTCTGTCGTGAACGAAAGCAAAAGTGGTAGCTTTTAACTTGTTCATAAATCTGAGTTTCAATTGTCAGAGTCGTGGCAAGTATACATCTTTACAAAGGGTCTTTGGCTTGGTTGACCATTAGGCTAAACAAGCAAAATAAATAAACACTGAACGACATCAACAATTAAGTGCAATATGCGTATTGCGGAGATGTATAAAGTCTAACCTATGTCTTTGTTGGTGAGGTAGATACGATAATAGCTTAACAAGCATGCACCTCGTTAAATGACTATGTCTCAGGGTCCCCGTCTGGTAGCTTTAACGTAGTGAGAAAGGGTTAAATGGTGTCTTAGGACGTGAAATGAAATCTGCGTCACACAATTTGCACATTTAAATCCTCTTTCCTCGAGACAAGAAAGTGTTTAACCACGTTCAAGTGTAATGCAATATTCAGATGGAGAGCGATGGGAATGGGACAGAGGCGCATGCTGAATATGAATGAAACAGCGTCTTTCGTAATCTGCGATATGCACAGTCGTTGAAGTGGGTGGACGATGGATAGATGATAAGGATGAGAAACGATTTGTTAAAATCCTATTTCTTTTTGCTACTAAAGTGCTACTACGTTGAAACATTTCTCATCCCAAGTCTCGAAAATATCGACTGCCAGCCAAGCACGATGATAATGACGACACGACAGGGCGTTGGGGATGTTAGTCTGCAAGAAAGTATTATAATGCAATGCAGCACAAAGCCAACAATGATGACATGTGATAAAGCAGAGTAATTAGACTAAACCCCAAGTATACATTTATTTGAACCTTCAAAAGCCAAAATTGTTTCCAAACAATGGATTATGAAGAACAGCTATCATCATTATTCGCTCCAACTACGGGAAGTCGCATAGAGAAAAGGAAGATGCAATACATAATTTTCTACTGCATCACGGTGATGCACCAGAGTGCATGTCATCAGTCATCATCTTCGGTGCTAACAAAGCATTCTGAAGCATTGTGCAAATGTGATGGGTCACAAATAATGAAATTTAATTTGTTAGGTCCAATCAGAAAAAGGCTAGCCCACTCCTCAATACGTACAACAACTTTCATTTTCTTCGTTGCGGGTTTCCTTCACTTTCACTGACCATTTGATTTAAGCTACTCGAAATTCCAAAGGAGAAACTGTCAAATGGAAGGGCAGACACTTCTATGATGATGATACTTAAACTGGCACAGAAGTGGACCTCATTTCATTATATTTCGTGTTAATTCTGCCATGAACAACCTGCTACAGAATTTAGGATGTAGATTACAAGAGCGTCGACACGTCGGAGGAAAAGGAGATGAGATGAAAAGATATGACGACGATGACCATTGCGAAGGCGAAGGTGTTAATGACTAATCCAACAACTGCAGCTCTTCTGTCAACATAATCAGCCAAGCATCCTTATCATCATTAACCAACCACCACCCCACCTCATTCCTGTGTAGAGGAACTAAAGTGAATGAATGAGTCAAAGGAGGATATTATCTATCAGGGATGAAGATGCCAAAATAAAGAAATATTGCTATTTGCACTCTCACTTGTCATATCTTTTATATGCACATAGTCAGATTAAAATTGGAATGCTAATAGATTTCTGCAACTAGGTTAAGTGAGACAAGAGAGGAGACAATGCAGGGATGCAATGACTTCAATTGTGCACTGTTGTTGTGGCGTGGCCATTAGATGACATGGGCTTTCCCAATTGCAATTTTTATCATTGTTTTTACTGCTTGTCTGGTTTCATCCCCTTGTTTGCTGGCTAATAATAACAAAATGTCGATGTTACATAAACTTAACTCATTCATCTAAAGTTTTGTTGTTTTATAGTTAATAATAGAAATAGGAGGGAGAGTAGAACCCAGGCTTATCTTTGTGCCCAATCAAAGCAAGTGAAATCGAAGGCAGGGATCGTGCTTGTTTAACTTAATTGTTGTACGTTTATTAGCGTTTGATTGATAGTGAGTTGGGTCAGAACTCAAAGTGGACAAAGGGTCAGATCAGGAAATATTTAATTACTCTGTACATCATGTCAGACTGCCTGACTGCAATGCATATAATCGACTCATTTGCCAATGCCTGTAACAAATATTCATCTACCTACCAACTTAATCGATTAGAGATTACAATAATTATTTATGTCAAAGGGTAATTTATAGAAGCATGGCTAGTCCGTGTCTAATACGATTCTGTAAAAACGCGATTGACGGCTAAAAAGCGACGTACATAAATCTTTGAGAGGATTGACAACCCCCCACGAACTGTGAGAGATTATCAAGCCTTCATTCGTTATAACTGCGCGATCAATTCTCATCTTGTCACTTTTCCATCTCTTCACTGCCTCCCTTCCTCCTCCGCTTCCTTTCCCATCCATCCCGTCAACTTTTTGTACCCCTTGTGTATTGATTTGGATAATTCATTTCACAATTGAATCATTTTTCTACGAGCAATAACCAACTCACTAAGTTGGGATTTAGATTTAGCCGCAGCATGACCAATTATAAGTTTTTCAAACAAACGAGCTGATTATTACTTTGCACTGTTGCTGACGCTTTTATGTTTATGTCAAGTCGATTTGTTGTCAATTGGGACCACCATCAAATTAATAAAAGATGTCAGGAGATAAAAGGATGTCGCTTTTCAAAATGCGAATTACTTGCTTTTTTAATACTGCGCCTGCAGTGACGTTAATGACAATGACAATTAAGATTTTAGGTTGAATATGAAATATGAAAATGAGGAGAGAATTCTGTTCGTCTCACATCGCCCTTTATCAGACAAATTAAACTGTCTGCTGGGATGTGATGCCTTCTCTTTCCTTGTTTCCCAACATTAACATCACTTGCCATTGTTGTGTTTATGTATTTGTTAATTTCAAAAGCATGTGCATATTTTTTTTTACCTGGTGACTTCTCTTGCCGTTTTTGTCAGTCAAATTGAAAAGAACAAAAAACTCACACTCTAGAAGGGGGACAAATGTAATAAGAATCTTGCTTTCTTTCACATTTATCATCTTTTCCTATTGTCATTCACATTTTACGTTGATAGCCATGAAAATAATGGGATCATTACACCAATTTGTGTTCATGCGACATAATTTACCCAGCTTGCGATTGTGTGTGTATGACACATGGTATACATATTCTCGCCATTTATGATGATGAAGATACATACAATTTCCAATTATGCGCAAATGAAGTTGCTTGTTGATTCGACGAAGAAAAGAAACTTTCCGTCATTTGTAAACTACCGGAACTAAAATCTTCTTCGTTTGAACCACAGGTTAAGAGATTATAAGTATAGGTACGTATGTAGGTGCTAAATTAATTTAAATCCACACATCGGAAGTTACTTCAGTTGGACAATACGGTTCAGTTTGTGAAATCGAAAATATGATAACTTTCGCCATTTCCATATTTCTTACACGTCCTACGACATGACATGACCAAATGGGTTTCACAATACCTTTTTTCTTTCAAGTGGCTATGTGCTTTTCTCTCAATCGGCATCGGGGACCTTTGAAAATGTAATTAAATTAAAGTTGACAGTAGTCCGTGAAGATGTGAAGTGAAAGGCTGATGTTTAGGTACGCTACTCATTGAAGAACGTGTAGCAAAAACTCGAGTGTCACCTTCGTTTGATCAGCAATCAGACACAGCTTTGACATACATCAAGCGACTTCAAAAACTCCTTTTCAGGCAACGACTTTGAATTGCATTGTCTGCATATTT
Source organism: Isotomiella minor (assembly GCA_034696445.1). NCBI lineage: Eukaryota > Metazoa > Arthropoda > Collembola > Entomobryomorpha > Isotomidae > Isotomiella > Isotomiella minor. Next base: position 14,530 of record JAQIWU010000917.1, on the reverse strand, counting down.
ACTGAATCTTCATACAACACAAATGAACAAACAGAATTTCGAGCAGTCTACGAATGATTGAACACAATTGGCTTATCTGCCTACACAATTTAGGCTAGACTAACGTCAGAAAGGAAACAATAAGAACAAGAAGGATGACAACTTTTCAACATGAAAACAATGAAATGACTTAGTTATATCACTATCATCGCACGTCACGCATAACGAGAGACAAAAGAAAAATGTCAACACACAGACCTCCCGCTCTGTCCTCCCATTTGTAAAAGACATTCAATGAAAGGAATTGTAACAAAGACAAAAAGGCTGATTGATTGTTTAAATGACTTAAATAATTCAGGTGCCATTTTTCTGAATTCTTTAATTAATTCCGGCCTTGATACAGTCATTTTCATACTTTTACTATCAACCTTTCTGAATTATCAATCCGTATCAATTTCTCCGTATCGAAAGACCAAAAACTAGAACACCATTGAGACTAATCATAGATCGCGAGACTTTTGTTCATTGATTACCACACTGAAGTGCAGATTTCTTCTTTATTTCCCCGGAGGACACCGTAAATAACCCATAACCGGTGACCAATTCTTCCGTTTGTGTTTGTATATGAAAAAGAATGATGTACAATGCAATAATGCAAATGACTTTAGCTGTACATTTGTTCAAAGTCAGATGGGGCGAAGTCAGATTGCCTTTCTTACATTTGAGTTGTAAAACTTGGCTTATCATTGATGTCAAGCCAACTCCTCCTCCCCACATTTGAAACCACCCCCATCATCATCTCATAAACTTTCCTTATTCTGGTCATCGCTATCAAGATGTCCTCTCGCTCATTCGAAAAAAAAACCCCAGGTTCCAAAAGTGTACCCCCAAATCCGAATCCCAATAAGGCTTCTAGTTCAAGTACCAATAAAACAGCAGCCTTCACAGTCATAAGAGAAGATGTGCTTCCTCAAAGTGGTCCCGCTGTGGACCATACAGACGATGACGCCGACGTGGACGTTATTATCCCCGGCGTCTCCCCACCTTCTGACGACTCTGATGACGAAGAAAAAATCGTTATGCCTCGAAGGGAAGCGATACGAACGGTCCTCCGCGACAACCCCGACGACCCCTTCAAACAGCATTCTTACAAAGGGATTCACGGCCTTTCTCGATTCCAAGATGGAGACGAGTACGACATCACCGAATTCCAAGAATGCCTCCTCCAAAACTATGGCGCAGGCCTTGATCTCTCCATCATCTATGACAAAACCGACCCTTCCCGAATCCCCAGATCACCTCACATACCACAAGAAGGGATGCTGGAAATGGAGCGACTCCCCGAGTGGATGAGGTCATTCGTTGAGACGAGATATGACGACTTATACGACAGGTTCGGTGAAGAAACGCCGGCCGTGATGGCAATGCTTGCAGACCGGCTGCAATACCGAAACATGAAGTCACCCTGCCTCGTCTCCGACAATACTCACCTCAAGGCGAAGGTGGGGGACTTGGATGAAGAGCAGTTCGTAGAAGTCGACCACTCCCTCCACCCTGACAAGCTCGAGAGAAAAAAGCACATCGACTATGATCCCTTCGAGAAGATGGATGAGTTGAAAATTGATCAGAATGACAACAATCCCGAAGAATGGTCACCCCTCATGGTGCAGAAGGCATCGGACGAGTTGAGGGCCATCCTTCTCGCTGGGGCATCCGAGTCGGAGGGTGAGGACCCTGGAGCAGGGGAGGAGAAAGACTTGGAACTCGAAGCTCTCAAAAACATGCGGAAAATAAGAAAGGCGTTAGCTAAGGAAAAGGAAGCAGAGTTCTACTACGTTGGGAGGCACTGGGAAGAAGTTGTTGCAGAACACGAAAATTTCAGGCAGAAGGCCAGTTGGAGCACAGCGTAAAAAACCGCTACGTTTGCATGTCTAATCTTTAATTTATATTCAATCTTGACACGTCTTTAGCATGGAACTTCTTCCTAAAGTCAGACAAAAGGAATTCTTCATGCGGTCTTGCCACCCAACTAAGAACCTTCAGCACTTGAATAAAAGAGTTAACGTCGGAAAGTACGAGGCCAGGGTGGCAGCAGAGGAAGCAGAAAACGTTGCGCATCGTTCCCACAAACATCATCATCATCACCATGCGGGAGAGGGACCATTGGAACAGAACTTCGTAAGATAATTCTCCACACTATAAATCCTGATCTGAAAATTGCACATGACCATCACAAAAAGCCAGTACCATAAATGGTTTATGCATAGCATTGTATGTACCTCTGTCGTCATACTACATCAGAAGAAAATGAAACCAAGTTTTATTGTGAGTATTTTTCTACAGCATTTGGACCCCCAAGCCCCCACCCTTGCAAAGAAGAGCCTGTACTCAAAACGTGCCCAGGAACTGGACAAGACGAGGAATACAAAACGGTCCACATTGCTTAGAAAAGTAATGAAGATGTCATCAAGTCGAAGTAGTATCTCTCAAACCTCGCATGATTCACGTCCCTCGAATGCAGCGGACTCAAAGACAGAGCAAAATCAAGGAACCCCTCTAATCCCAAGATCACCTCACATACCACAAGAAGGAATGCTGTCAATAGAGCGACTCCCCAGTCCCAATCCTCAAATCCCACCTGGTCCTCGTCCCTCAAATTCTGGGGGCTCCAGGACAGAGCAAAATCAAGGTCTCCCTTCAATCCCATCTGGTCCTCGTCCCTCGAACGCCAGGGGCTCCAAGGCACAGCGAAAGCAAGCCCCTCTTAATCCTCCTCGTTCGTCGGATGCTGCAAAGACCAATAAAAAGAACCGGCAGAGTCAAGCCACCCGTCATACTGGTCCTCGTTCCTCGGGTGCACGACAGCATCAGCATCATTATCAGGAGGAGGATGAAGAGTCAAGTGTGAGCAGTGTGACCTCCAGCAGTGAAGAAGATGAATTTATGGAAATGAACTTATTTGAGCTGAAGAAATGTTTTGATAGCTGCAAAGCCACCGAAGTTCACCACCACCAACCACAGTACTACTCCACAGACCAAGGGCACCCTTTATACAAATCACCAAAAGGGCTTGTTAGAATGAAGGCGAGGCGATTTAGGGAACGGGGTGTGGGAAAAAGGACATCACGAACGTACATCAAGGACAATTGCAAAGGCCCCGTGTAGGTCGTCAAAGTACTCCAATTTCTCAGCTTACCCCACATTTTCCCTCTATACAGATTACACGTCCAGAGAGAATTACATCAAGACACAATTGGAGAAGGGTTCCACGCCTACGTCAATTCGATCGCTGGGTCCTTCTGGTTCCCACAACTGATTTTGTTGGTTATAATGCTAAACGCAATTGTACTAGCCGTCGAAACTGGGGGCAAGCAGCAAACACACCAGGTCGCCTTTGATGCATTGGAAAGTGTGAGTCATTTGTTATACACAAATCTGCACAGTCGTAAAAATGAAAGCTTGCACTTTTCAGGTCTTCCTCTCAATTTATCTCACGGAATTCTTGGTCAAGTGTTATTCAAATCCGATCCGATATTTTTCATCTGGATTCAACGTCTTTGACTTTATCATTCTGGTGACATCTCTCTTACGGGCGATCATCCGATGGTGCACGTCCTGGCGAATTCCTTACGTCGTGAACAGTGCGTTAACCATCATCCGAGCCCTTCGCATCGTGCGGTGCGTGTCCCTCTCGGTTCAAACGCAAGTATTGGTTTCAGCCCTTGTGGAAACGTTAAAAAACCACGTCCTCCCCTTCCTGATCGTCCTTCTTCTTTTGATGTACGTCGTTGCACTCATTGCATATAACGCCTATGCAAAGCATGTCGAGCTTTTCGACACGTGGGGGTCGGTGCCCAACGGAATGCTTCGCCTCTTTGCTTTCGTCACAATGGACGGTTGGTTGGACCTCATGGTGGAATTTGAGCGTGCGGACGTCATCGCTTCGGGAAGGGTCTTTTGCCTAGTTTGCATTGTGTTTGGAAACTTCTTTTTCACCAGTATTTTCACGGCTGTCATAAATACCCAAATTTCCGAAGCCATTGAATCGTTTAAGGTGAGTTGTCTGAATGGACCCCAATGACTCTCGTCTTCTCACTGTATTATATTCTTACAGGAAACTCAAAGAAACGAAAGGGAATCAGTAGTTTTTCTTAAAGAGGAGGAAGTTTTTCGAAGACAGAAGCTGGACATGCGTCAACTTCTGGCAAGGTACAAACTCGGACCTTCGGAAGATTTCTACGATCTTGGGAGCAAGTTTGTGCGTTCCCTCCGGCATGATGATTTAGAAGACAAACGGGGCGCCTTGTTTTCCCCTTTGTGGATCGACTCATTTTATAAGGGCATGATTCATGCTCAAAGCACTTCTAATACGTAAGCAAAACAAAATGATCCATTGTGGGACAACAACAATGTTTCAATCCTTCTCTTTGTTAGGCTCATGAATTTACATCGTAGAATGTCCGATCGCCTCGTCAAAATCTTCAACTTGTACGGCGAAGGTATTTACAAGACCGAGGGGCTCAGTCGGTCAAGATACAACGAAAACATGGAAATCAAAGCAAGGCTTGCACTCCTCAAGGAAGGTTTCCTGGAATTGAGGAAGCTTCCAGAAAAGCCTCGCCTCAGGGTGAAGTTACCGAATCTGATTGATATTGAAGAGCACGCTAAACCCCCACCCAAACCTCCCCCAATGCCACGCAAACCATTGTGGAAGGGCAAAAAATCAAGTGTCATGTCGAATGAAGGAAATTAACTCCACATAATTTTAATGGTTTACTTCAATAAAATAAAAGTCTCGCAGTGCCCTGGACCAATTTAGTCTATCAAAGGAAGTGTATAAACTGTACATACATGAGCATATTTCTGTAAGTGTAACATTGAACAACAGGAGCAATTAACGACTGTTAGCATAAAACAATTAGGTGACTTCTTCTCTGCAATGAACGACTGATTAACCTAAACAAGCATTTAGTTGGTACACACAATGTCTGAATTTTTTTTGGAGCAACACTTGAGACTATGTATTCTTCAATTGTGAAACGGCGATGGTTTTGCAGATTACATTTCTCCTTCTTTCACTGAAACTGCAATTTTGATTTTGCACCGTCTTGTCTCCAAAACTTAGTTGGACTCTGGAAGCATTCCGTAAAATCCTGCAACAACAACACAACACATTCATCATCGGCCGATGTCAGTGTCATTGACTTTATATACGTCATACCATAAGGAAATCCTTTCTCAATCTGCGCTCGCACTTTCTTCAATTTGTCTGTCTCCGAAGGGTTTTCTTGGCAAACCTTTGTCTTCAAGGCTTCTATTTTAGTTCGTTCCTCCATGTCTGTTGAATGAATTATTGCGCTAATTTTATGTTTCCCAACAGGAGTGGATTCAATATGACACTTACCAAAGCAGTCCTGCGGGAGGATGTCGACAGCAACCATGGTTCGGCGGATAAGCCCCTTCAAGACTTCCATCAACGTGTCCATGCCCTTCTCCATATTAGATACTGCAGCCACTGCAGATGAAAACGATGGACACTGACAATTCTGGGACTCTAGAGGTTGCGATTGCATATTATGCGAACTGGGAGGACTGCCATTTTCATTGGAAGAGGATGAAAGGTCAATGGTCCCGTCCTCCTTTGCAACAGTCACACTCGGCACATCCGAATCGACCTGAAGGTTCGAACTCATGCACGGAGACGAATAAGGGATTGGAGATGGAGGCATGTCCATGAACTCTGACGTGTCTAAAAATAGTAAAATAATGGAAATAAGTTCAATCAAACCCTTTGTCTCACGTCACTTTATACTCACCTGACATTTTCTTCGCTGTTCTCTGTGGGTCAGTCAGTCGAACCTTCAACTTTTCGATGGCGAAACCTTAAAAAACAGCGGACAATTGTGTCTGCTTCTTGCTTCCACAAACTTCAGCTTCCAACTGTCTTTCGTTGATTGCAAACAACGAACAAACAAAGCAGAGCAGAGCACACAGGCGAGTGAGAGAAGAACCCAGGCTGAATTTTATTTTCTGTCTGCCACTGCCATGTGTAATTTTGTGTTTCAAAAAATAACAATTCTTCAAAAAATTTGAAATTCAGCGTCCATCAAATTAATTTAAGATGAGGGACGATGAGGTCAGTGCGGTTCAACTGGAGGGTATCCCAAAGAAAGTCAAGGGACGAAGAGGCAAAAGGTGAGACGACAAAAAGAACAATATTGAAGTACACATGCAGGTTTGTATTAATGACGTATTATGTTTTTGTCTTCTGTAGAATCAGACTGATCTCCAACTACGTTAAAGTTCGAGTTGAGGATAAGGAGGGCATCTTTCAGTACAAATTAACATTCTGGCCCCCAATTGACAATCTGGAAGTCAGAAAGCGGTTTTTAGACCAGTTTCAAGACGTGTTCTTGACGGAACAAAGATTGTATGATGGAGTGTCGCTATTTCTTCCCTTCAGACTGCCAGGAAGGGTTCATTACTGGCGAGTGGACTCTCCTGATGATGAAACAACATTGGACACAGGGACGTTGGACGTTGAACCTAAAAACAAATTACGCTTGAGGTCAGCATTGGAATTTGAAAATTGTAAAATGTGCTGTCAACCCATTACTTTCCTTTCTTTACAGGACTACTCTTGCTGAGGTAATGACATTACGTGATTGAGGATATGACACTTTCATTCTTTCAATGTGGAAAATGGCATTTGTTTCTGTTTCCAGCAAACTGTTCTTACTGGACGTCATCCTAGATCGCCCGACACTTATTTGACTGCGGTGATAGAATACGTCCAAAAAAAGCCTTATAGAGAACTGGTACCTTTTTTTAACATCCTTATTCGAAGACTCATGACAGTCCTCGGTAAGACCGAATTGAAGCGACATAAGGAATACTACGACCCTGACGTCAAGTTCAACTTGCCGCAGTTCAAGTATGCAAAGACAATAATGAAATGAACAATCGCCTGCGCATCAACTTGTATTTCCTCTCTTCTATCCAGATTACAAATATGGCCTGGAATTTGTACAAGTGTTGAAGAACAAGAAGATGGGCTGATGCTTTGTCTAGACACGTCCTATCAAGTGTTCAGAACTGATACAGTTTATGACTATATGTAATATTCCAGACACTTCAATCAGCGAAGCAATAATTGGATCACTAATTTAATTATTGGAATCACATTTAGATTCGCCCTGAATGACAAACCGGACTGGAAACGCGAGTTTAATAATTACATCGTTGGGAAAATAATTTCAACAAGGTATAATCATTTTACCTACAGGATTGATGACGTTGACTGGGAAAATTCCCCTTTGTCCACGTTTGACCGTAAAGGAGAGCAGGTATATTCATGCCAAACGCGTTTGCCTATTGTGGAGTAAAGGATTATTGAAATAGACAATTATTTATTTGTTTGAAGACATCGTACACCGATTATTACAAGACTGCGTACGGGATTCCTATCAAGGATGCGAACCAACCATTGCTGATCAGTCGAATTACGGTCAAGCAGGGATACAGAGCTTCGAATGACATTAAAATGGTGTCACTGGTACCAGAACTGTGCTATGTGTGCGGAATGGAACAAAAGCTAAGAGACGATAAGAAAGTCATGAAGGAAGTGAGTCGCTTCACTTTTTGCTCACCCACGCAAAAGTTGGCTGCTTTGAAGGCTTTTGTTTCTCGTGTAAATGGTACGGTCCGTTTTCATTTTGTACCTTTTTTTCTTTTATAATTTATTTTATTTTGGTAAATAGAACTTCCTGAAACTCGTCACATTTTGGATGACTGGAATATCAAAATAGAAAGTAGTCTATTGGAGATAGAAGGACGACAATTGCCAAGTCCAGCTTTAAGTTTTCGGGACAAAGATAATCATCATGACATTTACAACGGCACCTTCAAATTGGATGATGCATCTGGCATTCATGATGCCGTAAGAATACACGACCAAACTCCTCTACTTTTGGCCACTCGTCAAATAATCATTTACTATGTAATTATAGGTTGACTTAAAACGGTGGTTAGTTCTTTGTCCAGAGCGAGATGCTGAACAAGTGAAAGAATTTGGAGAAATGTACAAACTTGTATGTAAATCTTTGGGTATTGAGATGCTAAGTTCAGCAGAAATAGTGACAGTCCAGGGCCAGTCACCTCAAGATTTTAGAGAGGCGCTGGAAGATTATGCCAATCCTACACGTGTACGAATGCATATAATATTATACCTTTTGAAGTGCACTAATGGGTACATTTATATTTCAGTTTCAATTCGTCCTTGTTGTAATGCCTCACCCCAAGAAGGAGACCTACTCAGTGATAAAGACAGTGTGTTGCTCACAAATTGGGATTCCTTCTCAAGTGGTTCTGATGAAAACATTGCTCTGTGGAGCGGGTTTGGAGGATGTCACGAAGAAAATCGCAGTGCAGATAAATTGTAAATTGGGAGGCTCTCCGTGGGGCTTGTGCACTCCAATGGTAATGACATTCTTTTTAAATTAATAAGCATTGTCTTTAGATCAGAACAATTGATTCATAGGATGAGCAAGTCATGCTGGTAGGTGTTGATGTATACCATGACATCCGTCGTATTTCTCCTTCGGTGGTGGCATTGGTCGCGTCAATGAACAACGCTTGCACGAAGTACTTTTCGAAATCCTATAATCAAGCCGTTCACCAAGAGGTTACAGACAATATGCAGCCCCTTTTCTCCGAAGCTCTAGAAGCATACTTTCTGGGGAATGGGCGTATGCCAGATAGAATAATTGTTTTCCGGGATGGTGGCTCCTTATCTATGGTGCCCGTGATGCTTGAGCATGAAGTGAAGCCTCAACTCGCAGCCATCAAAATGTTTTGCCCGGGCTTGAAAAACTATTCGTATGTAATGGTTTCGAAAAGAATCCCACAAAGACTGTATACAAAAAATCATGTACGTTTACATTAGTCTGTAATCTGCTAGTTTGCTAATTATACTTCAATTGTTAAATTTTTCAGGTGGGGGCTTCGAATCCGCCAGTGGGAACTGTTGTTGATCAAACGATAACTTATCCGGATATGTTTGACTTTTACATCACTGGTCGTCCTAGTTCACATGTAATGTGAACAAACCCCCAGGCTGAGACGGTTGTTGTAAATTGCAAAATTTTTGTATTTTAGGGAGTTGCAAAACCCACCCATTACATGGTTATATACAACAAGGGCACCACCCCAGCAGACTTGTTGCAGGAAATAAGTCACTCTAGCACCTTCATGTATTTCAATTTCTGTGGAGCAATAAAAGTTCCTGCTGTGATTCAGGTATGGTGGATTATAAACATAAAGTGGTCAATTATCAAAGCTATTTCGATTGAATTTTTCAACAGTACGCTCACAAACTAGCGGCAATGGTTGGAAAAAATTTGAGGAATGCGCCAGTAGGAACTTTGGACAACTACCTTTTTTATTTGTAGTACTTACCGGTTGATTCTTGAATAATTTTACTGATATCTAATGTAATGTAGGCAAGTAGGGACAATTCTGTGCTTTTGTTTGTCGACCTTATGTAGTAAAGTAATGCTTCTCTCTTCACAATCAGTCAAACAATAATTTATTATTTACTTATTCACCACTTCAGCTTTCATCCGGTTCGAATTCAAACACCCTATCATTCTTTGATTCTCCCGTTCATGGTCCCCCGTAGAAACGTCTAGCTTTGGCTACGCGACTTGGAATAAATGTTCATGATATTCTTGACCCTCAGCGTCTTATCAAGTGATTGTGTTTTTGAAATTGGAACTGAGACAAAATTAACGCTGATTAAAAGATGGAACAGGAATATAAAAGGTTATTTCTGGCTTCAGCCAGGCCTAGAGCTGTCAGACAAACTGTTGGCAGTAATAAAGGCGGGTCCCAGTCTAGTGGTGGTGGACAGTCTTCCACCCTCAAGGGACAAAGGGAAGAATTACTGCGCAGATGGAGGGTAAGGTTAAATGCGTAATGGATAAATAAATTTTAGATTCATACTTATGCTCGGGTTGTGGTATATCTTATACAGAACTTGATCCAACGAGTTCGGATTCATGAGATGCTAAAATGCCTCGAAGGAGAACATCAAAAGCTCAAGGTACGCGTAATAACGGAGAAAATGTATGACTAGAAAGAACAATTCGCTTGCTACCGCATCAATAATATCATTGAACCTACTGCTTTTACCTCGTTAAGTCTGAGAACGATGCTAAGATTCACAGGACACGGGTTTTCTGATTCTTTTCCAGTTTGCTAGTTTAATTTGTAGGGTTACATCTACTGATCTCACTCCGTTCTATTCGTACTTATAGATTATAAGGGACAATGCAAATTTGGAAGAACTGTTGCTAGAAACAGAATCAAGCTCTATCAGCTCTTCAAGTGACGAAGAACCAGTGGAAGAACCAACTAAGAGAAGAGGTTCCTATAAAAGGAAGTCAACAGGAGATTTTGGTTCCAACCAACAGCCCCGAAAAACGGATGATAAAGTCCCAAGGAGCAAAGAATCATCGGCAAAGCAATCCGCTGTCAGTGTTGAGGCCAGTGGCAAGGCAGAAGAAAGGGAGATGGACGCTTTCTTTTTGTGGACGATAAAGGAAGAGGAGGACTAAATAGCTGATATTTATCCTACATTAAAAAGTCTCTCCGATCCCAATCATATAATAAAGGTGGCCCTTCACATGCTGGCTACCAAGCCACATGTCACCGATGAAGAATTTAAACAACTTTTGGAACTATGCCAAGTAAGAAAGAAGTTGAATTCAATTCATATGGACTTTGCCTTTAAAATGTTGTCACTATTCATATAGGACCAGGGTGACGAACAAATATTGTTGGCAGCGTGGAAAAAGAAGAAGGACCGTGAAAAATACTTGACCAATTCCAATGAAAAGAGACGAATGTTGTATGACTGTATCAACCACAAATACTTTGAGTGGTTCATGTTGGCCACTATTTTTCTCAGCGTTGTGGGCATTTGTCTCCTCACTTTTGAGAAAATCTCCATCAAATACGGTAAGGCTTCCACTTTCACTTGAAGTAAAATGCTCATGAACAATGAAACTTACTCACCTCTTCTTACCTTTCTCAGCGGCTGCTTTGCAATTACTGGATGCTTGTATAATTGCCATTTTCATTGTGGAGGCAGTGCTAAAACTAATGATTTACAAATTCATGTATTTCCGCAGTGGGTGGAACATCCTAGGTGGGTACATGCGTCGTAACTAAAAAGAAATTTCCCTGTATGCAATATTTCTTTTATTCTAGATCTGCTCATCATCATTGTTCACACCGTGTGAGTGAAAGCTAAAATGAACGTTGGGTACAAATGATTTATTGGTATTACTATTCAATAGGGAGCTTTCTGTGGAATCAGTTACAAAAACGTTGGCTCTGGGCGCGGAGGTGGATACATATTTGGTCTTCAAGATATTTAAGTCACTTCGAGCTCTTCGTCTATTGCAGATTATTAAGTACGGACGTTGTTTTATTATGATGTTTTGCAAATGAGATCATATTTCATAGATTTCTGCCAAATCTTCAAACAATTGTGAGAGCCATCTTTAGGTCTATGAAAAGTATGGGTTCCACTGCCCTTTTAATGGTTCTCTTCATGTGTGAGTTGAATAGTTTTTATTATAATTTTGACTTGCTAAGTGAGTTTAACCAAATTCTTTGCGCAGCCGTATTTTCCGTTCTTGGACGTGGCTTGTTTTATGAGCAGGCCCCCGAGAGCTTTGGTACAATTGGCTATGGCTTCATTACCCTCTTTCAACTTCTGACATTGGATGACTGGTCAGAGTTACTGTCAGACATAGACCTAGAAGATGATGAGGAGGGTGTAAGCGGAAAACGGTGAGTTGGGCGATCTAAATTTCACCAGTTGTGCGTCAATTTATATGTATAATTTCCCAGATATTGGGTCATGTTTCTTTACCTTTTCCTCTACATCGTCATTGAATACTTTGTGTTTCTGAAGTAAGCTCACTTAATAATTGTTAATGTAGACACATAATACATCTCACTTCACTCTTTGCTTATTTGCTATGTATTTGGTAGCATTATTATTGCTGTGCTGGCAGACAATTTCCAATTGACCATAACAGAAGCAGAGGCTAAACGGCAGAAGAAGAAAGAGGCACAGAAAGAATTCCGTCTCTTCTTAGAGGAGTTGGAAAGGGAGGACAAACAGGAGGACTCAAGATGTATGTTCTGAAATGTGTCCTTGAAAAAGACAAAGTGAATGAAATGGAAACTAAAATAATAATTTTTAGTGGATGAACTCCTCAAAATCTCAGAATACGTCAACACAGACAACATGGAGTTGGAAGTAGAGGATTACTTTTCCACCAAAAAGGGTCAAAGGTAAGAATGATGAAAGATGTCTTTTAGGCAGACAGCCAAAGATGAAGTGAAAGCTTACCTATTTCATAATGGTATCTCTTTATAGGGAGAATAAACTACTGGAACACATTTACAAAGACTTGGCATCCATCGACTTTCAAAGATATTTATGGAAAAGGAGACATTCTGTAATAAATGGGGTTTTGGACAAGGGTCTTGAGCAAATGGTGAGATTTTTAGACTTACCTATTTACTTTAAGCAATTAACTTGCGGAATATTCCGTTTATAGGTGAAGCGTCGGTGGAAGACACAAGATGTAGGAAAACTGAGTGGCAGAACCAAAGAAATTGTAGAGAAGTAAACTTCGTTTTAAAGTCGTATTTGAAATAACTGTGAATGAACTTGCATTAACTTTGTCCGACATGAAATGTGAAATACAATCTACAATTAGGCTAAATCGGAGACAAGTATACTTTATGGAAATAATTATTTTGCATCCCATCTCATAGAGTTTATATGTGTTGGCTATGGGAAAGCGACAAAAAGTCTATTTACTACAATGGGGTATTGCGAGACCATGTTACAAATGTTCCGGACAATTAACCTGGTTGAACTTGCTTCATGAATGTAGTCTGTATCCGGGGCATATGGAGACTGCCATGATAGATATAAAATGTGATCTGTGTGTTAGGATCAATACATCATGTCAGCGATTCTTTACCTTCCAAAAAGGACATTGATTTTATTGTTGCACTTCTTCCTGATTCCTTTTAGCTATATAGCAGTGTGCGTGTGGCTATTATCTAGTTAACCAATGCAGTTCGGTCAATAATAATTATCATCTCTACGTCGATGCAACTTTAATTCTACCACCAGCAATTACCCCAATTACTGCAATTCGTTCGCTACTTCTTGAGATGGTTCCTTCAAGATTTCTTTGATGAGGGAAATGGAAGTTTTTAAAAATGTTTTGTTTTCGAATTTGCACTAGGTCATATAAAAACAATAAAATTCGTTAAAGGGTTAACCTCATGCACTTTGATGACAGTCTGTCAAAATATGACAAGGATAAGTATCCCCCTTGTATATTCTTCTTCGAATATTACATCTGTTTTGCATGCAATGAACTTGTAATAACTCAACTCTTCAAGATCTCAAAGGACAGCTAGCATAACATCTTTGAATTATTTCAATCTTTTTATTACCAAACTTCACGTGGAAAATTAAATCAATTATTAAAATTGCAAAAACATTATCCACTTTTATTTCCAAAAGACGTGTACGAGGGGTGTGTTTGTTGGGTGCACCACCATAGGCCAATGCCATGCATGCGTGGTAAGCAGTTTTTTGCCTGATGTATGAAGTAACAATCTATATTTTATATTTTGAAATCAGAAAAAATCAAACACACAAGCGATAATTTGTCTATCATATTTTCAAGTTTTTTTGTTGAAATGATGTCCAAAGTCAGATAATGCTCTTGACATGAAGAGAGGAGTAATTGGAAGCGCTTCATTTTATTGTGATTATGATTACATCAAGCATCGTTATTAGTGAACTTTGTTGAATGTAGCTTCCTACAATTTTAAATTGGCTTGGTTGAGTGTGGACAAATCTATAAACGTCGCCTTGACTGGTGGTCCTTCTTTCAGATCGAATCTGACCCCAGCGGCTGCGGATGAGCCATCAATAAATATTCACATCATGGTTTATATATCCTCGTTGTGGAAGATCAATCTAAGTCTAAGTGAATCAGTTATCATAGCTGGACCAGACTACCTATCTGTTATTGGCAGAATCTACTGAATTATAAAATGTAAGAGGTGTTAAACAATTCTCTTGTAAACTGGACTGAAGTAATCTGTTACGGTAAGTGTTTTTGCAGTCATTGAATTTGCTATTTTTATGCCTGTTGTGCCATTGCTCTCAATCAACAAGGTTTATGAGTACACTAACTCAAAAGAATCTTCGCAGTAATGACATTTTTTTTAGTTAAACGTTAATTGTTTGCGTGTAATAAGTTGGAGAACATTGACTTTGGGGCATTGTGAGAACGTCGTTCCTCAATCCTGAAGCACATCAATTAATTTAGAAACCTATAAACAGTAATGCTATTATTCTTTTAATTGTCAATAAAATACAAATCAAAATTGGAACAAAAAAATCAGACATAGAAAATGAAACTACAGAGGAAGGAAGTGT
>JAQIWU010000916.1:0-20388 GCA_034696445.1 Isotomiella minor | reverse complement strand
TAATGGTTTGTTTAGTGTTGGTTATCGTCATTGATTTAAAGTGTTTTTTTCTTAATTATTATTACAAGTATTTTTTTATTACTGATTGTCCAAAAGATTGTATGGAACGCGATTTTTTTTGTTTTAAATTCTTATCAAAACGTCAATAAAGTATTTGAACACTTTAAATAATTTATATCATAGTTTGGTCTATCGAGCTCCTTCACGCATTTGTCAAAATCTACAAAGTCCTAAAATTTCTGTCACAGAACCTGCCTGCACATATAAAAGATGAACAATTAAATAAATTTACAAATTGTCGTAACAAACTTCCTTTCGTTGATAGTCTCGTGTTCGTGTGAATATTTTTTTGGGAAATTGAACCAGACCCGCTTTACTTTCTTTCGTTTTACCCACATGCTTTCTCTCAATCCTTTGTTTCATGTAGCCTCGCCTTGTTTAATTGTTCTTTGTTGCGTTAAAAATTATTTTACTTTCATTTCGACGTTGCAAATAAATTTGCAAAAAAAATATGCATGATTTATTATTAATTTGTTCATTCATTCATACTTAAAAAGTAGGTTTGTTTTTTTGCGAATTTTTTAAAATAACAAGGAGTCCAGAATTTATATTTTCGTCGAAAAAATGCGATGCATTTATTTATGCATTTACTTTTTGCATGGCAGACAGGAAAGGAAAAATATTAATTACACACTAATTAAAGGGTGTAAAATAAAAACGCTGTACTAATTACATACCACAGCAGCAAGAGAAGATCTTGTTGTTTTAACCCTAATAAGAAGAAATATATGATCTGATACAGGGTTCGATAGGAATTATTTTATCCCAAAGCAAATCAAATCATTCATTTCATTTCTCAAATCAAAAGAATCCATCACGACATGACATGAAGAAGAGGTATAGAATAGAAGAGATAGAGATGAACTACTCTCGAAAAAAAATTACGCTCCATTAAAATTTGAAAGCTAAAATCTCAAATACGATGCGATGGTGTGATGGTTTGGTTATAGGCGCAAAAATATAGAGCAATTAGGTATCATCGTTATTCATGTTATTCTTATATTATTTTATTAATTAAAACCTTAAAGCTTCCTTAAGACGAGGTTTGTTTCTTGTGAAGAAGAGAAATTCTGTCTGAAATTGAAGTTATACAGTGAAGAAGTAGTGAGCCCAACCTAAATTTTGCCAAGTGTAGTGTGATGATTGATGATTGATGTGCGATTAAATGGTATAAAATGTAAAATAAAATACTTTGGTTTGGTTGTTGAAAAACTGGGGTGGAAATGGAATGCTCATATACCTAGACATTAGGTAGATATAGTACTCTGATGTCTGACCAAGGATCTATTCACAAATAAATTTTTAAAATGTTCAATTAAATCATCGGCTTCAGACTCTTAAGGATGAGAGAAAGGATCCCTACATTGATACTCTCTTCTTCTTCCCAGAAGTATCGTTAGTAAGTATCATAATAGGACCACTGTTTGATATGGCATATCATAATTTGCTATGATAGGAGGGCTTGGCGTGGCGTGTAATAAGTGGACTATAAATAGGTAGGTAGGTAAGGTAAGTAAAAACTTGATGAAGAAATTAAGGCGCAAACTATCTAAAACGTCAAGACTCGCTTGCAAACAGTAAAGAACCATCACCATCATGAAGGTACCGAATCTTCGGCATCATGTCGCAATACCGGTTTTTGGGCCTTCGTGGTGCAGGATGATGCGGATAAAGGACCAGGCTAGAAGCTACCTTCATAGCTTTTTCAGCCCAAGGGCCCCCTTTCCTTCCTCGCTTGACTGAATCCTCATTTCAATTCAATGACTTTTGGGCCTTCGATGTACTTTCTTAGCAGGATAAAGGACGTGGGAGCACGACGCTTATGTAGATCTTAAAAATGCAAAAGATAAATGAGGAACGGAAGGACGGGAATGCAAAAATTTTGCACGTCTTACGCATGGTTCGACTGTTGCTAAATAAAAGTATGGCAAGTCTAAATCTACTTTAGTTTTATAATGTTGTTTGTTAATCAAGAAATCTAATCTAATGAGGATTAAGATGAAGAAGACGAAGAAGAAGAAGAATCCACGATGAATGAATGGAAAAAGGAATGAATGAGGGATTTGGATTCGGTCTTCTTCGTTGCAGGCAGATGCTTCCCACAGATTGCAATTGCAGAAAGTGCAATAATGTAAAGAAGAAATGATGATGAGGAGGATTGAGAGGAGCATTTAAAGAAAAGATAACAGTTTTCTTCTCTCTCTCAAACCATATAAATTTTTGCATACGACGATGCAATGATGAAAAGACTCTTGCTGCTTATAAGGGCATAAATAAAACTGCAGACAAACAACTCAAAAACTTTAAAATATTTGTGTGAATAAAGCAACATGAATGAGGAGGTTTTATGTACAAAATTTTAATCCACATCCATCCATTTCATTACAGCTTTTAAAAGTCAAACCACCCCTCCTCCCATTTCCTTAAGCAAAGCTTGCATCCTTCACAGGATGAATAACTCAATTTCATTTGATTTCATTTGGTTTGGAATTTTAATTTAATATTTTATCGATAATTCTTCTTCACTTGACTTCTATCGCGTCTCGGTTTTATGCATAGCTTTCTTTTCTTATTTCTGTTATCTAATGGGTGTGTGGGCACGTATGAATGAATGTTGAATTGAATGTACTCCTCTTCTATAAATTGCAGTCTTTCTTAAACCTACTTTGAAGTTTGATGTTTAAATGTTACAAACTTTGTAAAATTTTAATTCATCATCGTGATTTGCACACTTGCCTTCACCTTCACAGTTGGAGTTATAAAGCTTTAGCTTAGCTTAAGCATTAGATGTAGCCAATAATCTAATGAATGATCAGAAAAGAACACGCTAAAACCATTGACTTCGTCTTGTCTTGTCTTGTCTATTCTTTTTCAAAGCCAAAAACGAACAGACTTTTAGGCAAACTCTGCAAGCCTATTTCTTTTCGTAAGAAAAACATTGTGTGTAATCAGTGCAATTGCATACGCTTTTATTTATAAAACGCCACAACGAATTGTGAATCCTTTACGTTTACGCATTTTTTAAAAAGAAACTGTTTCTGGTTAGTCTCTTTCGGTCCATCCCCAAGTGAATAGGGAGGATTTTTTGGAAGACTGAAAAAAATAAGAGTTTTTTATTTATGCCAAGTCAAGAAGGAGTTTGTGTGTGTTGCTGTCGCACACTGCCCCAATTTATTTGACAGTTCATAAACCAGTGAAGTATTAGAAAATTGATTGTCTAATGTAGAAATCGATTAGCCTGAAATTGTAGTTTATAATTTCATTTTTGTAGGCCGTGTCCAATCAAACCTTAATTGTTCTCGAATGATTTCAAAGTAAAGTAAGTGTGTGTGTGCATTTCTTTTTTCTTCAAAAGACAAAAGACAAAACCAAAGCAAATCAAACGGATCAATCAATTTGAATATCTGAAGAATACATAATGGCTGCAGGTGAGACATCGTTTTATACGTTTTAAAAAAAGGCGTGAGCAAAGATGAGATAGTGTCTTAATTTGAATCCATTCACTCATTCATCCTTAAACTTTTTTAAATTGAAAATGAAATAACCAAATGGTATGCATGCAGGAAAGGAAGGAACTTTAATTTTTTATGAGAAAGTCTCCCACGGTGTTCTTTCTTCTTCTTTTACTGTACATATACCTACAAATTGTCCGTCCGCAAAGCAAATCAAAAATCAGACTATTGAACGGTTGCGAATCCTCTACTATTTGTAGTGTTACAAATTTGCACTGCACTTATTTTTTTTACCACCTCAATCATCCACTCGATCGTCATCATGTCATCATAATGAATGCATGCAACTTTTTTTTTGAATTCATTGAGGAGAAGCCACGCTTTAAAAAAACTTTAGTTTGTATCTCTGCAATGCAAAAGTTTTTAACAAAGAGAAGAGAGCCAAGCTGGCTGCCGAGGGCTGAATATTGAAATAGAGCTTGAGAGAATATTTTTGTAGCTCTCTGACTGAGCCTCGCTAAACCAAAAGCTATTGTGGTATAATATTACTACAGAAGAAGAGGGTGGCAGCAGCCCACCGATGTGATGTAGTAGTGGTGCAGACAAGTCCGATGGGGAAAGACCGAAGGAAACTGCATAATAATACAATATTGCAGTCCGGGTCTAGCTTTAGATATTTGCTTTATATAAAGTGTGAGGGTGGAATTTTATGGAGAAAGAACGAAGAAGGTGCATCTCTCCATCCATGCGCATTTCACACACATTGGAAAACTTCATCTGTTCCTCTGTTGTTGTTCTTTAAGTGGTGAAAGTAGTTGACCCCAACATTTTTTTGTATAGACGCAACAAGCATGGAGAAAAAGACTGAAGTCCATTGAATTATTTATTTAGAGAGGACCAAGCAATTAAGTTGATTGAGTCTTTCATACAGTACTTAACCCAAAATGAGTTGGGTAAGGCCAAGTCCAGGTTCAAATCCAATTCCTAGTGCCAGACCTAATAACAGTGCTACAACAACAAACAACAATGGGGTTGTCAGAACGGCTAATGGTGGTGGTGGTGGTGTAAACAATAGCAATGCAACAATTAACGCTGGCAGCAATAATTGCAATAATGCCAATGGCAATTCCAATGGAACCGTTGTTGGTGGGGGTCTTGGAGTGGCCGGGTTAAGACGAGGTAAGAAAAGAATGATAGCCAACTTTCACTTTACTTTCACCACGGGTCTAGCCTAGAATCTAGCCGTTTCTCTTGAATAAACAAGGACTCATTCATTCGGCATCTGGTAAAAGAGGATGAGAGCACAGTTGGTGTGCAAAAAAAGTAGGATGGCACAGGTACGCAAGGAATGAAGCAGTAGCGATTTGATTTGATACATGATATTGCCATAAATCAAACAGAGCAAATTGATGCTGTCTTCTGTTTGTTTTTGTTACTTTTCGTTTCGTTTCATTGTCACGTTGTCTTGTCACTTCTTCTTGAGAGTATTTATGGGTACTTAAGCTAACTACTTAAATGACAACCTAGAAATGTCATGTCATCCTTCCTATAAAAGTATTTTGTTCGTGACTATGAAGAAGACAAGTGTTACGGCATGATTTATGGACAGAATATAAAAAGCTTGCATTTCGAATTCTTCTCTCAAGTTGCATTTTCTGCTCAAATTGTTATTAATAATAAAACTGCAAATTGCAAATTGCATCGGGGGTTTTACAGCTTGTCAAAAATCCGATGGTAGGGAATAAGAAGGAGGGCATAAAAAATTGAAAATAAAAAGGTTTTTATGACTGTAGTAAATTCTCTATGCTTTCACCCTGGGATTCTTTTCTTGAGACATGTTTTTGAGGGTCATTGCATTGAATTGAGAGTAAATTCTACATCGGCTTTAAAATGCAAATGGAGACAAAAATGTAAATGAGGCATTCTTCTCCAGCTTACAAAGTTATATAAGACACCAAATGTCATTTCATTTGTAGCAATAATTGCATCTTTTAAGACTGAACTTTTGTGGCGTTATGTTATCTAATGCGGATGTTATGTTATGATGCTGCCTCTCGAAATTGCAATTGAAGTTCAAAGCCTCACTTATCAATCATCAGAAGAAGGCCAGGGGCAGTTAACTGGTAACTGTTAGTGTTAATAATAAATAATCTTGACTTCTTGAGGTGGAGCAGAGAATGCAGATGATGATGATGGCTTCCGGTCTTGATATCTCTGACTTGCATTGAAATTATTATATTACCCGTCTTCTTTCTGCTCCCATCATTCACTAATAACGTACTAACCTTAAGGAAGGCAGAAATCATTGCTACATTTGCATTGCAATAGAGAGACTTGTCTTTAGAGTCCATCCATACAACATAACGTAGCCACTCACTGGAACATTTTATTATTTAACCACGTCTTTTCTTTTCTTTTTAAACTCTCCTAATTCACACCACTATAACCAACCATCTCAGCTACTTTATACACCACAGAAAGGCATAACATAACAATCTAATCCGTCCACCCAACCGAAGATATAACAACCAAACCAAAAGCTGACTACCAAAACTGTATGTGGCCAAATTAAGATACAGATAAAAGTGTATGGGATGAGGCTAGGCTAGTTGGTTTGGTGCCCACCGACCAGATCAAAAAACAGCCCTCAAAAATAACTTGATGCCTCTTCAAAGATTTTTATATACAAGAGAGCTATCATCAATTTAAAAGGTTATTACACACCACCTTTCCACGATGATTATGAGGTTAATTAATAGGGCAACACTTCACTTTTGAGAAGCCACAGAGAAGTTGGCATGACAATGACCGTTTGGTGGTTAAAAGTTTGTGTGGGGCAGATTGAGACCAGCCTCTTTTTTTTTATGCATGCATGATGCAGATTCTCGGTCTGAATATTTAAGAATCTCAATTAAAATTACATGCTTCTCATTCCCCTGATTTGTATAATTATGATTACAGTCCATATGCAAATGCAAAACGGTCATTCGAACCACACCACGAATGGGACTAATGGGTCTATGAACGGTCACCATCACAACAACATTGCACCCGCATCACCATCATCACCACAAAACTCGTCAGGGGGTCAGGTTCAAGCCCCCACTTTCCACCACGGCCTCAGCGAGCCTTCGGACTGGGACAAGGGGATTTGGTCTGTGGGAGTCATCAATGGGAAGAACAAGAGGTACTTGACCGCAGAGACTTTCGGCTTCAAGATCAACGCCAATGGCCTAAGTCTTAAGAAGAAGCAGACCTGGAGGCTTGAGCCTGCTGTCGGACATCAAGATGGCATCTGTCTCAAGTCCCACTTGGACAGGTACCTCGCCGTGGATCAGTACGGAAATGTCACATGTAAGACCTTAGATGGGGCAAGCTGAGATGCATATTATTATGAATTTGACTTTTTTTTCTTAGGTGACAAAGAAGAGAAGGAACACGGGGCTGTTTTCGAGGTTACCAGTTTCAGCGATGGTAAGAAAAGAGAAAGCTTTCATTCCATTAGCATAACACATTATGGTGATTTACGTCAATCCATATCTCGTCACAATTCTCTCGTCCCATTTTGTCATTCTTGTCACTTTCTCCATTTCATTTGGAACAAGTGCCAAGTGAGTGAAATGTCATGCCAACCTTATATGGGTGAAAGCGATAGAGAGAGAAAGCATGAAGTGGTGTAAATTAAATTCGATTTCATTTCATTTCATGATATGATGTGATGTGACTCACGCCTCACTCCACTTGACTGACTGGTCTATTATTCATCTCTAATCCAATTTCTGCCTAGTCTAATGATCCATCCATTTTCTTCATCATCATCATGATATTCATGATATAATTCAATTTGGTTGAAGGAAGATTGAATTTGAATTTAGAGTCTTTCATTTCGTCTTCCGTAGGTACGTGGACCCTTCGAAACACATCTCGTGGCTACTACTTGGGTTCGGATGCGGACAAATTGATTTGCACAGACAAGACGGCCAACACTCCAGCCTGTCGGGTAAGAGAAGAGGAAGGAAAGTCTTTGAAAGTGGCCTGATACGTGTGCTTGCTTATTTAGTGGTCAATTCATTTGGCAGCTCGACCCCAAGTGGCTCTCAAGTCCGTCGGGAGGAAGAGGTATGCTCACTTGGGTGAAAGTGGAGAGGAGATCTGTGTGGATGCAAACGTCCCTTGGGGAGCGGATACACTTTTCACTCTGGAATTCCGAGGGGACTCACACTACGCCTTGCACACTTGTAACAACAAATACTTGAGGAGTGATGGGAAACTCCAGGTACAAACATCATTACTTATTAATGACAGTCAAACCACAGCAAAGGAAGGACCTTCCTTTTGAGAGAATAATGCATGATGACTTTATAAATCATTTTCAAAAGTCGAATCCTCTTAATTACTTATTCTTCCCCCGTCCCTTTTGCATTTGCATGCACGACTGCTTTAAACTAATGGCTTTCTCCCACTACTTGCTTTCACTCTGCATGATTTGTCCTGTTCCATTTCCTCCCTTCTCATTATCATAATGACTTAAGGTTGGCGTGGGAATAATGAGATCCTCCTAATACATACATACATAAATTGCAGGATGCTTGTGAAAGTGAATGCCTCTTTTCAATTGAGTACCATCACGGCCACATGGCTCTCAAGGACCAAGGGGGCCTGTATCTTGCACCCATTGGGTCGAAGGCTGTGCTCAAAACTAGGAGTCATACCGTGACAAAGGATGAGCTATTCGTGCTGGAGGATTCCCTTCCACAAGGAGCCTTCGTGGCTAAGCTGAATAATCGATACGTCTCAACTAAACAAGGTACAAAAATATCTCTCTCAAAAAAAAGTATGCAAATAGCTTTGGAAAGAGTGATTTAAGAGAGTGGGTCAACTTTCACCACTTTCATTCACTTTGAGCCTAAGAGTTCTTAAGATAGTCCCTTCTTCTCATGCTATATTTAACTTTCCCTCAACAACTTTGATTCACATCAACTCTACTTTTCTTTTCTTTTAAGAATCCATCTAAAAACTTTCTCTCTTTTCACCCACTTACTTACTTTCACCTTATGATATGATGATGATGATGATGTGGTTCTTCTTCTGAAATGAATCCCTACTAAATCACTGACTCACTCATTTATTTATGCATCCTTTGTAAGTAACTAACTAACATCATTGTCCTTAATTATCACCAAGACCAACCAGCAGCAGCACCTTTCAAAAAGTTTTACTTTCTCTCCTTCTTTGTTCCTTAGTCCCTTTTGTCCGTGACGTGAGTACTTGCAATTAGAACGAAATTCTTCTCCCTCATTATTCTTCTTCCTCCTTTCTTTTCTTTTCGTGTGTACTTACGTTATTTACTTAATGTAGTACCTACTACATGGCTTTCTCTCTTCTTATTTGCCAAGAAAGGACGTTTCCTTTTCCTCTTTTCCCACCATAATTAAAGGCAAATGATGTTGGTGATGGTGGGGGTTTGTCAAAGTCTAATATTTGTCTGAGCCTTGCTTTCTTCTTTACATCTAGGCGTGGACGTAACTGCCAACCAGGATGAGATTTCAGACTTTGAAACATTCCAACTTGAGTTTGAACCCACGACCAAGAAGTGGTACATTCGGACGATGCAGGACAAGTATTGGACGGTCGAACCGACCGGTGGGGTTCAGGCAGGAAATGATAAAAGGTAGACACAACAATAGTTCATTATTGACATAGAATCTGTCCCTTAATGAGGATGATACATACAACAATGGGTCAAAGTCAAAAAGATATGTCTATAGATATAAGTTATGATGGCATTGTTGTGTATTATTTATTTGTGTACAGGAGTCCCTCAGGACTCTTCACTCTCTCCTGGTCTCCAACCGGAGGGATGATGACGGTCCTCGCAATGAATGGGAAATACGTTGGAGCAAAAAGATCTGGTCATTTGTATGCAAACTGTGAGCCTGATGATGAACACGCACAGTTTCACTTTTACCTTATCAACCGGTACGTTATATACGTTTCCCTCTTCTTTCACTTGATTCAATTCCATTCTCAGTTCAGTTCAGTTGACTTTCTCTGAGTCTTTCGTACTTTTACTTTCTCCGTATGCTAGAGGAGAAGGAGGAGAGGAAGATTATATGTAGTAATAAATTGGGTTGTCTCATAAATTACTTTGTAAAATCATGTGCAAAAGCATTCATACTTTCCCTTCCTTATACTTTTACTCTTTTACTCTTTTACAGGCCAATCATGGTCCTCAAATGTGAACAAGGGTTCGTGGGCTACAAGAGCAATGGACTCAGGTTGGAATGTAATAAGGCCAGCTATGAGAGCATTCGAGTGGAACGAAGGGAGGAGGGAGTTGTCCATTTCAGAGGTAAGAAGAAAAAGAAGGTTCTTCTTTTCGAGAGACTCTGGGTCTAATCTAGCTTTTTAGAATTTAATATTCTGCTCTGTCAAAGTGGAAAGAAATTGAGGCAAGGGATGCGAAGGGTTGGACGACGAAGAAAGTGAAAGTGAAAGTAACTAACGAGAAAATCACAAAAATTCCAACTCAGTTCCTTCTCGTCTCGTCTCATTTCTGCTTTCACTTCACTTTCACCTCTGCCAATTTTCCTTATATTTTTTGGTCGGCAGCCGCTTTCTTTCTTGTTTCGTTTGGCGGAGAAAGCGGGCACCATATGTGTCCATCTTCTGTCTTACTTCTAATCTTATAAATGAAGAGATATGAATTTTTTGTACTAAACTTTTTCTTTTTTTTTTTCTGTAGGTCAGAATGGGAAATGGTGGGCCGTGGTCGGGGATGAAGTAACGTCCGATGCTGACATCCCAACAGACTTTTACATTGAGCTAAAAGAACCCAATCGAATTCGAATTAAGACAGGAAGTGGGTTGTATTTGAATGCAGCCAAGAATGGGATCTTCCGTGTGGGTGGAGTGGCATCAGATGATGAATCCACACTTTGGGAGTTTTGAAGAAAGAAAGCGTGAAAGAAAGTTACACACAGGCACATTCTCTCTAATTCTCTAAAACGCACACCACTACTTTTATATAGTCAAGATCAAAAAACTTTTGAGAGCGTCACTTTTTTGTATAATGTAGAAAAGTAAGTAAGTTTCCAACTCTATAGCTTTTTGTACTTACTTTTTTATGAGAAAAAAGAAATGAAAATTTGCTACTTTTGCTACAATTTTGTGCTTACATTTACATTTTTGTAATGTGAAAAAAAAGAGGAAACGGTTGCGTCCGAATGGCAAAAAACTGAGTAATTCTTATGTACTTATGATTCGTCTGGCCTTAAATATTTAAGTATGGAGGAAGTAACTTTTCTAATTTGCTGTTAATTGGATATGTAGATGATGGAAAAATGTAAAAAAGAATAGATCGTACCAAGTATCTATACCACAAGAGTTACCTAATACACAATACTATCCTATAGAATGAGGGGCAAGTTGAGACGCCTTGTTTTTTGCAACACATTTATTACCAATTTTGTACTGATGTAACAACCATACCATAATTAAATTTAGTAGAACTGTAGTCTCATAACTAACACTAGTGTGTAGTGTTCTTATCGCACATTTCGCAGGCACCCTCTTACCTTCCACTTCACTAAAAATCGATAGATAACTTACCTACCTTAGTTAGGTAAGAAAATGTAGCAATTTAATGTAAGGAGTTATTATGATTACTATTGTGCAAATCTGAGAATGTGTGTAGGTACTTGATATATGCGATAGGTTTTCACGTTGCATTGGCAACCTATACCAAATGGTGAAAGTCATTCATGAGAGGAAATGGAAATAATGAAGAAATGCCGTAGCAACCTATTATCCTTTTTTATATAAAGGGGGAATGGGTTTTGTATGTAAAATGAGATGATGTGGATGTAATAGTGTAATGGATAGCTCTAGACCCCACAGAAAGAAAGAAAAACCAAACCAATTTTACTAGTAGAATCTAGTATAGTACTTACATAACATACATTGCAAAAATAATAATGATTTGTCACCTATAATACCTACATCTATCTACCTAAACTTTCTTTTGGCGTGGCGGCGAGGTGTGTGTGTTTGTAGTATGAAGTATGAAGTAACGTATTATGAGATGATGGTGCTTTGCTTTTTTGTGTGAAATAAATTTTGATGAAATGAAAAGTCACTCGAGTGTGGCTTTATTACAGGATATTGGATTCTACCCCACTTCACTCACATGCATGCATATACCCTACCCACGCACTAAAGGCTAGAGTGAAAGTCGTCGAAAGAGGAAGTGGTGTCCTACGGCGAGAGTGAGACTCTATGCTGCCAGGCTCATCGTCTGTAGGATAGGAAAGAGTCCAAATCAAAGGAAAAGTCAGAGGCCAAGTTATTAGAAGTGTGGGACACACAAAGCTAGGGCTACACATTCTTATGTACGGCATAGAGCACTTTCACTTTTGCTTTCACCTCGTCGTCCCTCCAACTCCAGCCTTCTAAGCCCACGCTTAGTACTTGTAAACTGTTGTGTAAAGCTGTGGGACTGTGATTGTGATTTTGTGATGTGATTGTGATGGTGATCAGTGACTCCCTTGGCTTGGCTCACTTCTCTCTAGCTTTCTCCTATTTCGGCTCTTTTTTGGATGTTGGATGGATGAGAGAGTTGCAGATCCATTCATCTTTGTACTGTAGCAAACACACTAAAAAAAGAGAAAGCACAGGGAGTCAGTGCGAAATGTCACTGTGCCCCCGAGATAAGTATCCACATCCACACAACAGAAGAGAAAGTGTGAGAGGAAGGCAGCACTTATATACTTTCACTCTTTCCATTCTCCATCCCAGAACCCATCAGACAAGCCAATAAGTCAAGTCGAAGCCGACCCAATCTATCCCTGGTCTAAGCCAAGATGAGCCTTCTCTCTTTTCTTCACAATAATGGTTGAACTGAGGCAGTCAACCTGAACAGTAGAGTCTTTCTTTGTCTATCCTGAGTTCCAAAATATATATTGGATACGGATGCAACTCTCTGATGAGAACGACAGGACAAATTAACTCTGATCCCGGTTAAAGTCTGCGGCAATCCGATTGTAACAACTAACTAACAAAGCTATCATCCCCATATGATCCTTCACAACAAAAGGAAAGAAAGAGTGAAAGCAAGCAAGGAGGGTGAAAGCTGGTAGAGAAACCACAACCGCTCTCACCACGCCATGCCACATGACTGCCACTACCACAAAATAATATCTACTAGAGAGCTTGATCGAGACGTTGTTAGGTCTTTTTAAACGAGTTAAAAAGTAGGTTGTTGTATCCTAGTGTAGTTGGTTGAAGATGTATCAATCTGTTAGTGTTCATCCATTCATCATCTCACCACCTTTTATTTTTCATCGGGTTTATTTCTCGGTCCAAAAGGAGCATCCCAGACTCACTTCAGAAAATAAATCTTTTGAAGTATGGGCTTTCACTCATCAAGCTCTGAATTAGAAATTAGGAAGACTACACTCAAAAAGATACCTAAGGTAGGCAATATAAAATAGATATTTATGTAAAAGGATGAGAGAGAAAGGAGCCAACTGGTCCTAAGTACCTTTGCATAATGGTTTGCTCTTGATTAGAGAATGAGAATCCTCTGCTTAAGTAAGGAGGCTTTTGGTTCGTTTACGTTGGTCCTTGTGTAGCCATAAAGCCCTTCTTCTATCATCATCATGAGAGAAAGAAAGAAATCCGAGGACAACGGATGAACTGATGAAGAACCTTTCTCTCTCCCCATCATTTTATTTTATTTCATCTCTCATCCCTTCGTTACTTACTTACTTAGATAAGTACCAGGCAAAACCAACCAAGTCTAATCAGAATCAGACAGAGAATCAACATCACATAGAGATTGGCAACTTTCTCCTTGCTTTCTCTCCCCCGACTTTCATTTATATTTTACGAACCTTGGTATTTTATTATATTAAGAAAGATAACATTAATGCCATTTATTTACCCTGCGAACGTGATATTCTTCCGTTTGTCAATAAAGTCTCAAATCGTCATAAAGGAGGAACATTTTATGAGAGATAATACGATATATATTTCTTGTCTTCTTTGCCCTTTATTTTCTTGGAATACAAGCAAAAATTAGGAAGGAGGAGAAAGTGCCGGAAAATCCTAGAGAAATGGAAGCATACATAGCAGTGAAAAAACAATGAGTCTCTGAAATGAGAAAGTCCAAGTCGAGTCGAGAACAAATCAAGTCAATTTACATGGCATGGGTCTAATTTAATGATCTTGATTACACTACCATTCATTCTGCCATTCTCATCTAAATGTGCATGCCTTTTCCTCACATATTTTCTCCATTTTCACTTTCACCCTGGCCTGAGAGTGAGGGTGTCTGTCTTTTGTTTCCTGCTTTCACTCCAGGAGAGCCTAGAATGTAGAATGTGGAGAGAGGAGTTAAAAAATTGGGCTGGCTGCATTTCTACTTTTCCTGCGTCATGCAGAGCTTTTTTCCTTTACTTCATCAGAATTAGGAGGCTCTATCTCTCTTTTCTATTCACATTCCAAAGTCACAAAGCAAAGTATCATCCCATCAAAATAAAATCCAGCCCACCTCATTTGCACATTCAACATTCACACCGTGCTTTCCTTTCACTCACTCACTAAATAAAACTTTCTCCACCATAGCTAAACCAATTCACTTATCCTCCTTCTCCTTTCTCTTTTCCTCTGATTTTATTTTTTTCAGCCTTGCATTGTTTTTTGGTTGCCCTTAGACTATTTTGGTGTAGCTTTCTTTTTTCATCCTTACTTGTCATGCAGTAGAGTTGAGTCCCATCTGTCTTCTTTCCTCCTCTGATTTTTTTCCTTTCTCTCTAGAGCCTCCATAATGATTCCCTTCAAGAAGAAGAGAAAGGTGTTTACGCTTCCTTAGGAGTGTATACAAGTACAAAAAGTATAAAGCTAGTGGGGATGAAGCAAAAGTCTTTGAAGAAACCATAAGGTTCAAGTGGGCGAGTAAATGAGTAAATGAAGGAAGGAAAGTCCGACAGTAAAGAAGTGCTTTATATCCTCTCTCCTTCATCATTCATTTTGCCACTCATTCATCTCTCCTCTCTCTTCTTCCAACTTAGTTTTCTTTATTTTCTTTCTCAAAAGAAAATCTGAAGTCGACAACGTCTTGTCTTTTCCAACAACTCTCCTCTATGCTTTGCTTTCACTAGACTTGACTTGGTTTGGGATACACATACATGCCCAACATATGGTGAGTCAACACACAAACAAAAGAGAGGAATCCTTAGACTGTATTTATAAGGAACATCACCAGCAGTTGCAGCAACAAGTTTAATTATTCCCACATAGAAGAAGGGAGGGAAGAGAAGAAAGGAGACAGATTGAATGAGAATGAGAAAGGGGAAATGAAATAAGGGAAAGCAAGCAAAACCATAGCAGACGCTTTTTGCTTTCACTTCTTTCATTTCATTTCACTTGCTGTGGCTGAAGAAAGAGTATAAGTGGATGAATGAAGGATGGATACGTACGTGAGTGAAAACTGTAAAAAAATACATAATGCATAAGAAGCTTTAAAGTAAATAGATACTTTTCCTCGAACGGTCGAGAATTTATTATCCAAAACGAATTCAACCGTACAAACCGCTTATTGTTTTATCATCCGTCTGCTTTCTCCACCCCATTTCATCTCATCTCATGACACTTTTTGGCAAAAGGGGTTTGGCAGGAGGAAGAGAACCGTTTCGTTTTTGGCATAAGAGGAAAAGTAGTAAATTTGATATTGAATCCCTTCATTTGTTTGTTTGGATGGGGTTGAAGAGAGATGGAGAAAGTAACTGTGACTGTGAAAGGAGTGAAAGTCGATCAGTCCTTCCAACCATTCTGTTGACTTGAAAACCAAACCAAAGTAAACCAAACGAAAGTAAATCCAAGAGAGCTTTAGCTTATCTCTTGGACATCTCTTGCTTCTCTCTCCTCCTCATCTTTATGTCATCTTCTTTCTCCCCTGTCCTTATCTACTTTCACTTTGGGCCCACTCTCAAGTCACTCAGACATTCATATAGAAAACTAGCTATTTTGGCCATCCACTTGAGTTGGACTTGCTTTGTTTATGTTTGCATATAATATTCTTTTTGTACCAGACTGAAGTGAAAGGGAGACACAAGACAAAAGGAAAAACGCTTTCTCTTTTGCTTGTTTCAAGTTCCCTCTTTCCTTTCCTGCATTTCTTCTTGTAGATACTTTCTGTGGGTTGTCTTTGCCGTTGGATGAATTCGAATTGCCGTTGGGTTTTTAGATTTAGTGTTATAAATAAAAGTAAACTAAGTATTTATCCTCTTGTTTCCTTGCCCAGTTTGAGACTGCCAAAGTTGTTTCCTTCCCTCTATACTTTTGCTTTCACCACACCACACCACACCACTTTAAGATGCAAATAACATAGTGCCCAACAACAAAAGTGAAAACAAAACAAAAGCCGGCAACAAACTCGACTCAAGGAAGGAAGGAAGGACCTGCCTTGTATAAATTTAAAGCATTATTATTATTATGGCCGAAAGAAAGTTGAATCCAATCGAACTTATGTTAGGAAAGACGGAAAGGAAAGCAAAATGGGATACTTAAAAGGCGGACAGGCAAATGTGACGGTTAGACCATTCAACAAAAACCAATTACTGTTGGTTGAGAAGCTACTTTCTAACTACACCATATTGGCTTCCTTCTACACTACATGCTTTCTCCGTGACAATTGAACTATTCCAAATATGCAGACATACTCCATTCCTTAATTTGTGTACAATTCAACGTGGTAAATACTTTGAGAAAGTAAATAAAACGACGCTCTTTGCCAGATGGTGGTAAATAAATAGATTGCCAATAAACAGTTGCAAATTGAAGGAACTAGCATTAAATTTTCATACTTTTATTTAAGGCTTGAGTATGAAAACTAGCTGAAAGCAATCTGTACCGAATCCCACAATAAATGTGGAACGCGCAGTAAATAAAAATGAATAATCCAGCTTTACAGGATTGGTGAAAGTCAAATGCAATGGAGAAAGTCAAAATAAAACAAAGTACAAATGACCTGAAGGAACAGAGTCAGTCAAGTCAAGTCTTTCCAGTTTATTAACCAGGAGGTTTTTGAAATAAACTAAAATGAGTCAAAACAAAATAAAATACAAAATGAAACACAAGTCAGTAAGTAAAGTAAAGTGAAACCAATCAAAAGTATTCACTTTCTCTCCCCCATTCTTCCTTCATTCATTCATTCATTCCCTATGTTTGCTTATCTGTTTCGCTTTTCATCCATCCAAAAAACTTGACTCGCAGTCGGCTCGACTTTCTCCACCTCTAATGCCTTGGAAGTGGAGAAAGTGGAGTGGACGTGGAGTGCGAGAGAGACAGAGAAAGCAAAAGGGGTACGTATTCGCCACGGTATAAAACCTCAATCGATTTCACAAAACTACTTCAGTCCTCTTTTGGTTTTCTAGGGAGAAAGTGGACGACGTTGAGTGAGAAAAGCCCTCTAAAACGAGAAATGGGATAAAATAAAATACCCTTCTTCGTTGTCTCATCTCTTGTCTCATCCTTTTTGTCTCAAGTTTCCTATACACTTACTTATTATTCTGCCAAGAGGAGGATCGTTTTCATGGGTTGACATATAAAATATAAAGTAAATGGCAAATTCTACTCTTGTCACATCCCATCTTGTCTCAAAAGATTGAAAATATATATCGTCTAAGGAGCTTCTCTGAAACTGTAATTACAGAGTGTGCTTTGTGGTTTTTGCCTGCCTGCCATTGTGTCTCTCTACACTTAATTTAACTTTCAAGTGAATCCTCTAGTCTCCGGTTTTAGATACTAAATGAAGTGCAGTGTATGTGTGTAGACTTAATTCCAGACACAGAGATACCACAAAAGGTATTATAGCTTAGCACCTAAATAAACTGAACCGGGGGTGCAGGCAGATGTTGCACCACATGTTTAATGCCGTCACCTAAATGAACAACTAAACTAAGCTGAGCTGTAAGGCTTCCTGCGTTGAAAAAGATTAATTAATTAATTAATGAGCGGAAAAGAAGTGTATGGAAGGAACGATGGACGGAAGTGAGCCAGTCTATCTGTCTTGTCTTTTCTGATGAAAATCATAATATATCATCAAGCCATCTTAGGTCTTAAAACCTTACCTTACCTCACCCACACGCAAAAGCCACAAAGGGTATTAACTAACAACGGTGGCAGATGTTTTCCAGATCGGCTGAGGTAATTTCCTTCTCCAGGTTTTTAAATGGGTAATAGCACGACACAGTCAGTCAAGTCAAGTCAGAAATAATAAATGGATGACTTCAGTTAGTCACTCAGACAGATATATAATGGTCGGTTTCATCTTACACGACTGCATTCCATCAAGGACAAGAGTGTAGAGTGTTCTGAAAGCGAGAAGGAAAGAAAGAAGCGGAATTTGAGACGAAAGGATAGAGTGGAAGGAAAATGAATTGGCTTTTTAGTAGCAAAGTGAAAGTGAACGTGAGGAGAAGCCAAGCTAATGATATGATGAGATGACTGACTGACTTAAGTGACTTGGCATAACGTAACTAAACTAAACTGACAGTGAAAGTAAGTGAAAGTGTTGTATATGTATTACTGTATTATTAAAAGCAGTGAAATATTACTTTGCCTAACTTTCTCCAAGCAAAATTGCATTACATTACATTTCCGCTATGTGTGGGGGCTAATTTACGATATGAATATTACAAGTCCAATTTATCCACGCTAGGTTGTTAGAATAAACGACTTTTTTGACTGTCATCACCATCATCTTTATTATCAAGATGGGGAAATGAGCCCACTTTGAGTTAAGTGTCTTAAGTACCGGTCACGTAAAACTTATTACTACAAGCAGTGCGAACTAAATTATCTCACACTTACCACATTCCATTATTTCTGGAGTAATGAAGCAGGAGTACTTTACACAGATCTTCATCAAGATTGTTAAAACATGATAGATGGGAAGATATAAGTGATGGGAGGAAATGAAAAAGCTGTTAGCCGATCACTACTTTCATCTTTACAAACTGGAGTAATTATAAAAACCGATATATTTATGGACTCAATTTATGGACTGGACGTGATCAATAAAAGATATCGGTAGTAGACAACTAAAGTATAATAAAGTGTGCTAAAAGTGTTTCCGTTTATGCCAGAACACGTAGAGAGGAAGCTCTTTTCTCTGGTGGACCTGGAGAAAAATTCAAACAAAACGTGATTCCTTGTAAATGCCAAAGGACATACAAGTCCTCTACTCACTACTTTCATTAATACTTTATTGCGTGGCCCGAGAACACTGGAAATTAGTACCTCCTACCTACCCTAATTCCTCCACTCCAAAACGCAATAACAATTCTAATTTTGTTGCTGTTGTATGCATTGTTTCAAATGGGAAAGTAGCGCAATTATCGAGGTTCTTATTATCATGAGCCGCAGTTTGCCACAGGTAAGTAGTACAAGACGACTATGCATATCTAGGTGAAAGTGAAGTGAAAGTACCTACTTCCGCTATGTAGGTATGTAAAAGGAGAAAGTAATGGTATACGCAGAATTGCTTATTGCATGCAGGAAAGACCAGGACAATAATCGTTCCATCTTTGTACTTCTGTTCTCAATGATTGTTGTAAGGCGACCTCGGAAGAGGAAGAAGAAACCTTCTTTTCACAACGACCCTTGACATGACTATGACATTAAATGAAATGAAAGCAGAGGCATCCCTTTCATGTCCACGACTACGACTCTCTGATTTATATTATTAAAGGGGTTATGTTGCCTTTTTTATTACTGGTCTCATTGTAGGCATTACACATACGTTGTGACGTGATGTGATGTGCTTTCACCACAATCTCCTTATGTTATTGTTGCCTCATAACATGAATGTTGTTGTGGTGGGTTTAAGTTTAAGGCAAAGAGGAAGAGCGAGAGAGCTAAGCTCGGCAATCTAAGGGGACATATAATAACGTCCAATATGCATGCTTGGCATGCCATATGCCATGTCATGCATGTATAACACAATATTGCTGTGAAATTGCATGTGTAACCTACATGTTGAATGTTCAATGTGCACATTTTGTGGTATTCATAAGCTTAAACAAACTTTCTCTCTGAGTGAAAATATCTTCATTTTCATCTATCCTATATAATCCCACCCATCCATCCTTGGCCCTAGCTCCACAGCATAGAATCTCTGTCCGTTTGTCTGTCAGCCAAAAATTGGACTGACTTTCACTTGAAGCAACTTTCTCTAGCTTCCGCATAATTTTTTTTTCTGCAAATTCCAGAAGGCATTAATGGCTACGTAATGCTGAATGAATGAGTACACTTTTGTAGGTTAATTTAAACCTATGCCTTCGCCTCTTTCCACGGGAAATGGCTTCACGTCACCGTCTCTGTCCTGCATGTCATTTATTAGCATTTAGAAAATTGCTCCCATTATCATCACATCAGATCAGGGATCCATGGCCATCTTGCCTTGCCTTGAAGAGCATTACCCCAGCAGAAGTATTATTACCACCATCAGCACCATCCGACTCACATCAGCATTACTACTTTCACTACACTTAAGCCAAGGCAAAGTGAAATGAAATGAAAGAGGAGCTTCTCAGTAGTAGTTGTATATTATGGTCTTAAATGGCTTGTAGCATTCTCAGAGGCAGTAATACTGCTGACTTAAGTACATTTCAATCCAATTCAATTAACTGAATAGAACGGAGGGGGTGGATGTGGATAAGGGACATCGTATCTTACCTCTGCTTATTACACTTTCTCCAAAGAAATGAAAGCCTAGATACCTGCCTGCCTAGACTTTGAATGTACAAAGTAAATAATAATGGAAAGTAAATAAGGATCGTGTGGTTGCAAAAGTAAAGTAAAGCCGAGCCAG
>JAQIWU010000915.1:0-20390 GCA_034696445.1 Isotomiella minor | reverse complement strand
GGGGTATTGTCTGGGTGGTACTCCTTTACAAATCCTACGCCAAATTCAGCTTTAAACGACGGAAAGCTTGATTGTGGAGGATTTTATGTCAGCAATTCTGCTGGGCAACAAACGTTGTACCTTGGGGTTAAAAGCGAGTCAGATTCAGAAATATCATATGACTTTACCCCAACTGGAAATGCTGGAGGATTCGATGCTGCCAAATGCAACACTAGTTGTAATATCTCCTTCTCGTTGCTTCTACTTTTTATTGGACTCATCATTCAAAAGTTATTTTAAGTTACAACAGTAACAGTTGTCAACTTTGCATAATTATCATGTCCCTGATTAAATGATACGATCATGAAATTGAAGTAATCCAGTTATTAAAAGACGCCACGCGTGTAAAAATTTGTGGCGACTCTGTCCCTTGACATCCAACTCCAAATGACGTCACACCTTCGAAATACCATCTGCCATCCTCTGAGTTCAAACAGACCAGTGGTCCACCTCCATCCCCGTCACATATCGATGGGGACGCATTGCTGTCAACTGCCTTTCCCCCACAGATGACTTTTTCTGATAACTTATAACTGGAACCGAAATTCCGTCGCAATCTTCTTTCGCACTTTCTCCTTCTCCACAATGTGATAAGAACTTCTTTCAGAACAATGGCGTGATCAGTGTCTGGATGAACACAGAAAGAGTCAATCACCATAAACCCTTAATAAAATTATTTGTAAGAACCACACCCTCTGATAACCTTCCCCAACCGGTTGCAACGCATGTTTTATTATTAGTTGTATCGTATGACCCTTTCCGCAGAAGGGGATCGCTTTGCTTGGGAAGGCATACCATTCTAATATGGCTTCCTAGTTTCACTTGTTTCTTTAATATCAGGATGGCTATATCATTTTCTAAAGTTTCACGGGAGAAGTTTGGTTGCAAGAGGATCTTCTCCACAACCACCTACCGAGACCACCAATAGACGCACATTTAAACCTTGTCCAAATACTGTATGGAACATTACGAAAGACCTCAGTGTGTGCTTCTTGTTCTAAGTTATGGGACACGTCATGTTCACCTGCTCTTATTTTCACTTCACTCGGCCGAAGAATGTACGACATAACGCAATGGGCTGAATAGAAAACAATTCATACTTCTTACAATGCCCCAAAGTAAATAGATATATAGTCTACTGTCAACTAACTTACCAGCAGTGACAACTTTTCCAGACGTTATCAATGCTCCTCCGCAAAGATAGGAATCGTCCGATTTAAGCAATGCAACCTACAGGGTTGGTGAACCATCTTAGTTCGATGACAACTTTCACTTGTTACAAATACTGTGCATACATGCCACGGCCACTCTTTGAATTCAGCCTGTGAGTCAAGTGTTACTGGAACACTTGGCAACCCACATTGCAAAATTTTATCTGCTTTTCGTCCACGCTTTCTCGTGACTCCATTTTCTGTGTCCGGTTGTCCCGACAAACAGCACACGTTACTTTCGGCTATGCCACAGTAGCTGTAAATCTGTCCCTGACTTTAACAAACAAACTTTATTTAAAATTACAAACAAATGCCAAACAAATGAAATTTGAAAATGAGACCTTTCGATGCATTCCCAGTATTCCATGCACACACATTTTTTCACAGTATTATTTTTGGCAGTCACTTTTAAGGAACTTTTGAAAACGACAACAACGATTAAGAGAAACCAGTTTAAATTCCAAAACTGTATCATCATATCTAGGCAGCAACTTTGGCTAAAGAAATGGCATGTGATCAGCAGAGCACTTAAGGGAGGATTGGGGAATACATGGGTAGCTTGACAAAAACAAAGCAATTCAAAAATATACCTATAAGGGCAAAAGTCATGGCATGGCATTCATCAGAAATTAACAACTTAAAAAACAAAATTCTGAGTGCACACTGCATAGGTATTTAAAACTTATACATAAATGATTGTTGCGCAATTGCTTAATCACTGTAATCATGAGGAAATAATGATTGTTTATGACGACGTGTGCCACCCTTTAGACCAAGATAAATTCGATCTAAAGTATATGCGCAGTGAATTTTATATTTACTGCTGCCAAGGTGCGAAGAAGATTATTCAAATTTGTTAATGCGTGTCAATCAAGGAAGGACAATGTCGACGACTGCGAAGAATTGCCCCATTTGCTCAGTGACATTTTTATAAAGAGAAAGGGTTGAATACAAAATTAAATAATGATCAATGCGAACAGTAATGTCAAACGAACGAGAAGTACAAAGTACTTGTCATGGAAATGTCGTCCTAAATGGGGATGACAAAGGCATGGTTTAATAACAAGACATAATGCCAACAGGTTTCACATCCAAATTAGTGTGGATAAAATGAATCGCAGTCGGGGCAATAAACTTATTCTTATTCAAAGTAGCCTTAGAATAGTTCTGGGCCATGTCTGTGCCATGCATGTAAGCAAATTAAATGAGGAAATAAACCGAATATGAGCGAATTAAAGGTAAATACTAGTTTGATTAGATAACTAAACCTGTTTAATTATAAATGTTATACAAAACTGGTATAAAACAAAAGAAATTGAGACGTCAAAATTTAATACTACACTTTGTCTATTCTTCGAACACACCCGAATCACATTCTCAGACTTTATTTCTGTCCGGCGTAATGTGGGGCTCTGTGAGACTCAGCGTTTGGATAATCGTTTTGCAATTGATAGGTTATGGGAACTCCAAAGTATACAACCCCTGTGATTTGGCTAAAGAGATGCTGGAAAAGTACAAGTTTCAGAAACAAGATATTGCAGATTGTGAGCATAAAAAAGAACTAGTTGAATTGTAACCAAAGTAAACTAACAAAACGCGTATCTGAAAATGACACAGGGATTTGCTTAATTCGATGGGAATCCAACTTTAACACCAGTGAAGTAGGAACCTTAAATTCTGATGGGAGTAAGGACCATGGTCTTTTCCAGATTAGTGACAAATATTGGTGTGCCGAGGGCAAAGTCGACGGTGCCTGTGGAGTAGATTGCAAAGGTGCGCACTCAAATTCAGTCAGTTGAACCTTCAACTTGTTTGCTTCTCATAACATATTCAATCATTTATCTAGCTCTGCGTGACGACGACATTAAGGACGATTCAGTTTGTGCCAGAAGAATATTTCGGGTTACGAAACACAGTACAGGGAATGGATTTGACGCATGGTGAGCAAGTACATAATTTCCATGAAAGTTGCATTTGCCCAATTTGACGCTTCTTAAAAGGGCTGCATGGAAACAACGCTGTCAGAATCAAAACGTGGCATCATACATCTCAGGGTGTCAACTGTAAATGTTAACGTTAAGTCGATTTTGAATAAATTTTGTACCCACATGTGAGCCTCTGTCACCGCATATCCTTGGAAACATAAAATGTAAAATTTGTGGACGTGGACCTGTCTTCCCCTCCACACGCATCAATCTCAATCCTCCACATTAATTAAGTAACTTCGACATTTCAATTGGAACGTTCAATGGTAAAAGGTGATACGGTCAACAAGTCAAAAATTTAAAAAATTGCATAATGTAAAAACCAATGAACTGATTGCTATTGGTCATTGAATTATGCTTACTTATTGATGACGCACTTTATCATTAACCTTCACTTTTCATTACGGCCCAATGACAACCACGGGGACACGTGAGATATATACCTATGGAATTTGACAAGTGTGATGATGAATCCTTCGAGAGTGAAGAAGATGAATCTACGAGTTATCTATATGTTTGACTTTAACATGTCCGATAACGAATTACCGGAGTCAATAAGGGGTTGGGAAAAGTGAGACGCTGATTGCGTTGTCTCCCTCTTCTATTAAACAAGGCTAATACGCACGGCAAAACATGTCTCCCGGGTTTAGAGACATTATCTGGATATCGTATTTGTTAGCAATTATTTCATGTCAAAGTGCGTCATGGCGGGTGTCAAACTATTTGACGGAATTGAAAGACAAGGAAGGACAAAACACACTCTTGAACTTGAAAAGACAAAGTAAGACAAAACTTCAATAGCCTCATTCCCTATCAGAACCTTCCATCAAAGCAATAGGGAATGACGTATTCCATTCCAACTTCAAAATGCTCCTAGCCACCGGAAGGGATGGTGAAGGGTTACGGACGCTAGATCTTACTCCTTCAAAGGACAGTTTAAAAGAGTTGCAAGACCAAATATTCTTTGATCCTTTAGAAAGAGCTGTCGTCAGAGTAACCTCCAACAAGCATGGTACACGACTGGTCAGTCATTAACAAATAGTAATTTCTTCCTGGATTGTGCCAACGTTTTAGTTTATGCAGTATGGAGAGACAGATGGTCGAAGGATAATTGGGGACGACAAGGAAGTCCACTTCGATTCTGAAGACACAAACGAAACCCCCTACCGTCATGATTACAGTGAATAATAGCTTTATCTATAGCTGAGAGTGAGTAAGGATAATGAGTCATTTCTTCTGCAGTTGAGCTAAAAAATGAAGGATTATTTATGGAGCCAAGTATCAATAGAAACGGGAGTGACCTGGTAACTGTGGAGCTCCTTCTTGTAGTTGATAATGCCATTGTCAGGATTCTCCAAGGGGTGGATGCAATTGCTGAATATTTCGCCATATTTGTTAGTGGCGTCAACAATCGCTACGCCACCACTTCTTCATTCAACGTGACTTTCAAAATTTCGGGAATATTGATGATGGGGGTTTGCTTTACCTATTACTTATATACTATACATGTGCAATATTGAGAACTGCTCTTAGAATACTGATGTCCAATGGTTCATTGAAGACAACAGGAGTCCTGATGGCACGTACAATCTCTCGGGTATCCTGAATGCATTTGGTAAAAACAAATTTAGCTAGTATTTGTAAAATGCAAATCTTCTGAGTTGTGACAATGTGTGACAACAGGACGGTATGTCTATTCTTCCTTGGGAATTCTACCAGCCCACGATATTGCAGGACTCATCTCTAGTGTCAACTTTGGCTCTTCGAGAGGCATAGCTTTTAGAGCGGGTGCTTGTCGTGTAAATGAAAACCAAGCTGTCAAGGTAACCGTGAGCAGGGACCACAATGCAACGTTTGCAGGCGTGGGTACTGCTACACATGAATTTGGACATAGGTAGGGAGGAAAGTGGTCTTGCTTGGGCTTTACTCTTTAAACTACAAAAGTCTAGGGTCGCCCCATGATGGGGATGCAAGTGCAGGGATGGAAGATTGTCCTAGTGAAGATGGATATCTAATGAATACCTCTGGGGGAATTGGAATGAATAGATTTTACTTATCTTCATGCAGTGAAAGAGCTATTAATGAGTACCTTGGGTAAAACTGCATTATCAGAACAAACCTGTTCAGTTGAACTCTAAATGCGTGCGCAGGACAACAGCAGCCGACTGCTTGTTTTCTGATGATGCCGAGAACCCATGGACGCCCTCGCCTCTTCTTCCTGGTGACAAAGTTGACATGCTAACATTTTGTAAGGCGTATACTGGAAGGCCAAACGCCATCGTTCACCCGAATTACACTCCAGACGAGCAATGCCAAAATTTACGGTGCCGATACTGGGCTCCTTGCAGTCCTCCAAATGAGGACCAGGAGTGCAGCTACTTAATCACGACAAATATAGCACCACCGGAGGGCTGTCCTTGTGGAGATGCAACAAGTGTAAGCAATTGCTTAGAACATTGACAAAGAATCCAAATTTAGCAGGATGTATTTATTTGCAGAAATGCCAAAGAGGTTTGTGTATCTGAAGCTAATTATCACTTTGGAAATACAATCTCAATACATTGTCACTTGGCAACCATCGTCATCACTACAAAAACATAAATAAACATCGTGGGTGCAAAGGACTGACTGACTGAGGATGGACTGACTGAGGACCGACTGACTGAGGATGGACTGACTGAGGATGGACTGACTGAGGATGGACTGACTGGGGACTGACTGACTGACTGGACATTGGTTCTTTTCGGTCCGTTGCAATTTGCCCCATCACACGGACACACGTCTGTCTGAACAACACCCACCGGAGCAGGAAAGCATGACTCATTGTATTTACTTGCATTTTCGTCTCCAATCACTGCAATGCATCCTCTGCCGAATTGTTTATTCCTATCTACAGTAAATACAAATCAACTTTTATTCTCAATACGTCTGCAACGACAATCCAAAAATTTAAATTTTGTCACTCTTACCCGTCCAAATGGCACAACGATATGGAACAGATTCCATATTTGCAACTTCTTGTTTATCCATTGTATACCCTGTGGCTATATGGAAGGAATAAATTGGTGTCAAGTCAATGTTCCAAACAGTGGAACTTAACTTACCTGCACTAACTAGAATGGAATTGCTGGAACTGGAAGTGCAGTTTTGAATAAGTTCTCTGGGTAGTTTCTCTGGAGTGGGACCATCTTCACAGAACTCTGAGTACTGTGTGTCTTGCACACTCGTTCCAGAGGTGCAACTGTAACATTCCAGACCTACAAAAATGGGATGATATGTTTTCTTTCGCGAAATGAAATGAATAGAGAAATGTACCCTCAGCAAAGTGGGTTCCCACAAGGGATGCTATTATTAGCAAGAGGAGCATGTTGCAAACTGAAAAATGTCAATACTGCTACGGCTTTCGTAAATCAAGTCCTTAAATACTACTTGCATGTTGGTCAGCGACTTCCGACTGTGGCAACTTTGGCATAACAATTACTCACCACTAATTAATGACCGAGTAGTCATATCACAAAACTCAGACAAAAAAGAACAGAGCAATTGTAAGTTGTAATCAAATGTATTGGTTTATAGATACAAAGAAAAGTCTTAAAATCCAGAACAAAAATACTAATGAACTCATATTCTAGTCCTAGTAGTATTATTTATCGACTTATCACAATTTTTTACACCGTGACACACATTCGTGAATGTTTAGAATTAAATGTAACTACATAAATGGAAATGAAAGTCTTATCTACTCGTGTTCCTGTTTTTCTGGAACCGCATTTAAACCGGAATTCAGATTGAAACGTAGTGTCACAGCTTCATTCGTAAAGAGAACAAGTTGGCCATGCCCTTTCTTAAATGTTTGACTCATTTTGTCGTAATTGCTCATTTTTTGCGATCCAAACTGCCATTCGACAAACGCAACTAGGCCATTGGAGTGCTCAGGCGAATTAATGTGTTTTTTCAAGTCTTCAGTTGTGCTCATGTCAATCACGAAAATCTCAAAAGGCTCTTCGCTCAGCACATCGAAATCATATTCCCATAATGGATGAGGTTCCAGTTCCAAAGTTGAGGAACACTAAAAACCAAACGACAAAGTCAGTTTTGGGGAAATATGTCACCATTGTCAATATTTTACCTTAATAAGATCATCAAAGTCGTGCAGATCAAATCCGCATGTGTTGACCACAGGCTCGCGTATATTATGGAAATGATGAAATCTTACATGAAGTCCCATAACCCTTGCTTTGTTGGGGAACACTTTAATTGCTGTAGGATCAAGTCCTAATTTGTTGACGTCGTTAAAGAATTGTAGATTATTCACGCAGCATAGACTTGTTTCAAAGT
This sequence comes from Isotomiella minor, assembly GCA_034696445.1. Lineage (NCBI taxonomy): Eukaryota > Metazoa > Arthropoda > Collembola > Entomobryomorpha > Isotomidae > Isotomiella > Isotomiella minor. Next base: position 12,817 of record JAQIWU010000915.1, on the reverse strand, counting down.
AAGGTTCCCCAATGATGATTAACTGATTGTCTTCAGCCACTTCTTCGGACGGAAAACCGAATGTATTCTTCCCAATAAGTTGCACTCTGTTAATTCCAACTTTCTCTTTTAAATAAAATGGAAGCAGACTGCAGTCACTAATAACAATTACGCTGGTATGTTCATGTTGTTTTGACTTCTCGACAATACCGTCATAAACACTGTAGTCAAAGGCGTTTAACTGGAAGATCCGAGACCTTGTGATTTCTCTATGTAGACCACACTTGCAGCTTGGCTCCTCGTCCCCGAAGTAGTATTGAAATTCATTGTGGGAGACGACAAGGGTTTCCCCGTTGGTAATGGATGGGGACAAGTAGTACGAGCACTGAATCCAATGTTCCCTCCAATGATACTCTTCATTGTTCCAGGAGGGAAAGCAGGAAATTCTGTTACCATCTCCCATATCCAAGTCCCAGTAAATGAAAGCCGCAGTAGCCATTCCCTTATTATTACCATCACAGTCATTCGAATTGGTCCCCGTAGGAACCATCACAGAAGTGGTCCGCTTCTTCGGTGTAACTTTTGTAAAGTCGAATTGAAAAATGGGCTCTTGATGGAAATTGGTCGAGGTTGAATTTGTATTTTCCAAATTGAAGAAATCAACGTCCGGTTGCAACTTAGAAAGCTGAACGTCATGCACCGAAGGTAAACCTAAGCATTCGGCGTCACCCACGAAATAAGGAGTCCTTAACCAGTTGAACTTTGAAACTGTGGGGGAATGGGCCAGTTGTAGGTAGACTGTGGCTGACGCAGGGACAGCGAGAAATTGTGACTACAAAGAAAAGATGCAATTATTTTAAGAAGCACTTAAATTGTATTTTGCACAGTGCTTGCTAACTTGCATAAGATGTGTAACAGCATGATTATATGTCTCAATGCAGCTCTCCCCAATAAGCTCCGTGTCAAAGGTTTCAGTGACAAGGATATTGCACTTCTCCTTCAAGTCCTCGGGGACCTTCAATTCTGTGGATCTTTTCGGAATGACATTTATCCTCTCTATATTAATTAATGAGCGGTTACTCTCCAGCACTTTAAGGCATGTCAAATACATCGGATGGAAACACTGCGACAGAACAAAATGAGTTATTGACAATGACAAGATGCTGGAATTTAAGGCACTTACTTCACAAGCATAAACCTGATCAGCCCCAGCGGCACTTGCCATCATGGACAATAATCCAGTGCCAGCTCCAATGTCCAGAACAACTGCTCTCTTCCCCGACTTCTTCGTCCTCTGCACGGCATCTTTAATGGCCATGAAATACTTTTCATTCTGTAACCAAACGCACAACGATTATCATAGAACCTAAAACAGTACAAAAAGTAAGTCAAGTACCCTATCCGTGTCATTCAGCATGTCCGCATAGCCAGCTCTAGCAATGTCCCTTCTATAATCGTCTTCTAAAACCCATTCCGGCTTTCCCGTGAGTGGATGACGTCTCAAGCTGAAATGGGATGACGATGATGACATTTTGCCTCTTTGCACATTAACCGGTGGTGGTCTTGATCCAAATCCAAATGTTTTACCCTGGACGGAGGAATGTCTATTAATCACTACCAAATGATGGGTACTGCTAAACAACAATCTCGTTCTCATAGGAACCGGTTGAAGGGAAACAAATACTATCCTATTGCCAATTAATTTAAGAAAAATGATTCGATTTGTTTCTTTGCACGTGTGATGAGCAAACAGGTGAATTGAGCAGCTGAAAAAAGTCTCATGGAATTTTGCAACAATGCAAACTCCGTTGTGTCACAACTTAATTGTAGAATGATGATATGACAAGAAGGTTCTTCAAAGCCATGGAAAAGATGGTTAATTCGATCAAGATTTGAAAATAGGAGACTTTGAATTTATTCAATAATTCTTAGATTTGTATTTCTCTAATAGACGCGAGGAGTTTTATAAAACCAAAAACTATAGATTCTATGACGAGATTGATGATGGTGATGGTGCCTGTCCTACAGGGGGTCCAATTAAATTAATCTCAATCGTAGTAAGTTACAGGACTACCTGACACATTGACACTATCCTCTTTTTGACCAACATAATATTCATATTCGAAAGAATGACTCTCCACAAGAGCATAAGGGAACATGACAAAGCTACATTACAGTTAACTATCTACATACACACATTGACTTGTCTACAGCAATTTGACTAATGGATGATGGTTTTTTAGAATGCTGTACTTGGAGTGTTTTTGTTATTCGCATAAAACTGCTGTGCTGAGACTAGGAATGTTCCAATGTAAAGACAAGCTGCAATCCAACAATTGAACGCATTTTGGGAGTATGCTTGATCCACATCCGCATAAAATTGATCAACGTCCTTCGGACCGTAGTGTTCCCCTAACAGCAGGTCGTCCACCAGGGCCACGCTCTTCATGTAGAAGAATATCCCCATCAGACCCTACAAAAAGGAATCAAAGAAATCATGACAAAGTCAAAGTCCATGACATTTCCTCACTTACCAACTGAACCACACCCCACACACTCAGGAGGAGACAGCAGAGGGACAACTTGGGGCCACAGAAGGCCATTTTCTCCGAACCAGATTTGACTTGAAATAAGAAGGGATTTCAAGTCCACGTCTTCCAAAAGGAGGCTAGGCTATAGCCAGAGAACTGATTTGATCATTTAATTGCACCTAAAGTGCAATATTTTTATCTTTGAAGAATCGTCAATTTTTGTGGATTTATTTTTATGGGTGGGTCAACTGTTTGTGAGTAATACGAACTTTCCAACATGTTTCAGCTGAGTTAGGAGCTTTGGGAACCCCGCTTTTAATGAGTCAAGTGAGACTCGTCTTTTTGTCTTTGTTCATGTGCATGAATGCATCCCGTGTTTGGCTTCCTAAAGCTGGAAAAAGAATGATCATACCAAACTTTAGCTCTTTCTTCTCATTCTAGAAGGAATGCTTGCCTACGATCGCCATTCAATTTATAGATAAAAGAAAGTGCGTCATCATAACATTCCAAATCAAATGACCAATCCAAATCAGTTCCTGTTGACGCTTTCATCTTCATCTCATCTGGGGTCAGGGAAATGCAACGGGTATTTTCTCCAGTGATTTTCCAGTAAGTGAAGTGAATGAAAGTGTGTACGTCAACCCTTTCGCACGTAAGCATTTTCCAGAAGAGTTCAAGTTCATTGTTCTTTTTTTCTATAGCAATAGGAATGGTGACCTTCATTCATCCTTTTAGAAAGAGAGTCCTTCTAGAAGTTGAACACCGCAGGTAGAGGTTCCTTGCGTTGTTGTTCATTAAGGCAGGTGGGCTTTGGAAGGGAAGATCGAGAAGTCTTTTCCAGCAGGTAATAAGCCTGGTTCACTTGCGGCATTTGAATGAGTCATCGTGTATCATGTTTCGAACCGATGATAGGGTTAAAGGTATTTGCGTTCTCAAGCAGGAAATGCATGGGTCCTAATCCTAAGGAGGTGAACTTTTTTCAGTATAAAAGATCAAGGGTTCTCCAGTCCTTCATTCATTCTCCTCTCCTTCTCACCTTTGGAATCACCACTAGTTCGGACCAGTACATCAGTTAACACTCGTTCATTTTCACTGAATTTTAAAGCATTTCTGGGGGCCCACCAACCAACTCACAATGAAGGTAACGCATTTTCAATGGGAATTTAACTGGTCTCATAATACCCCCTTTTAATCCATTAAAAAAATATTTTCAGCTCTCTTTGATCGTTTTCGTTATTGGATGCCTCCTCCTGGCTTCCTGTTTGGCCGCACCCGCAGGGCACACCGCCCACCATCGTGATTGTCATCGTCACCATGGCCGGTCTCAAATTAATCGTGACCATTCATCCCACGACGCCCACAAATTGAAGGGTGAACAACGTCATCACCAACTCCAACATCGGTTTCGACGATCCCCACAGGACTTCCCAGCCATGCCTGCGATTCTTCATGAGCGTGGCAGCGAGACGACCCACCCCAGCCAACTTTTCAACCTTCCAGGACTATAGTCGTATCATTTAATTGTTTTTTTTAAAGGTACGTGTCTTAGTAGGTAAATAGAGGTAGATGTTGACATTAAACAAGGAAGAAGAAATATGTGTGAGCCCACTAATTATCATCTCCTCGCTTTGTTGAACATAAAAGTATCTCTTAATGACCACATTTTTGTAAATCCTTCATCTTTGTTTTGCATAATTTTATGTTGCTATAATCTCTCACAAAAACACTTCGCTTCACGCTCAGAAGCTCAATGAAATTACTAGTTTTAACCAAAGCCAATGATTACAGTAAGAGTTTTCGAAGAATATGTCTCCAGTAGGAAGAGAAACGGCTTTTCGCAGTAGTTCTAGATTTTGTAATAGATAATAATGACGACATGCATAATAAAATAAAAAGTTAAAGTACGAGTTATGGCCTGGCGGAATACAAAGTGTGAAATTAACACAAGTGTGAAGTGCATTATTACCACCTCCACCTTCTCCTCTCCCTCCATTGTTCCAGGAATATCCATCCATCCCTGCGTCAATCTGTGGTTTAAAGAGGTTGCAGTATGCTGAATGAATGCTAAACGCAATGTTTGTGAACCTCATTGTCTCTATTTCACCTTAAACTTTAAGTACTTAATAACGAGCATCTCCTCCGGTGTTTAATAATTATGGTGTGAACGCCAGAGTCGAACTTGAGGACAGTTTATGTTCAACAGTGTGTGAAAACAGTGGATATAAATTCAGGTTCCAAAATCATTTCGCAGGCATTATTTTTTGCAGACTCCACTTTTGAATATCTATTACCTATTTGAAGTAGACAGTATTAAAAATGTTGAAGACGACAGGTCTTATTGCACTTGTAGTGGTCATCATGGTTGCCATGTCAACTGCAGGTTAGTTTCCATTTTCCCTCAACATAAAAGTATTTAAACTTTCTGTTTTTACTTCTCTACAGCACCTAAACCCCAGTGGGGAGGTTACGGAGGTACTTAAATTCAACGTTCGCACAATCTGAACTGTTTTATAACTTAACTCTTCTCGGTAGGTTACGGAGGGTACGGAGGCTATGGAGGTTATGGTGGATATGGGGGATATGGAGGTGCGTATCGTCATTTTTACTGTTACTGTTACAAGCCCTAACAATAATGTTTCATGAAATAGGTTATGGCGGATATGGAGGCGGCTATGGGGGTTACGGGGGCTACGGAGGTAAGAATAAGTCTCACACGTTTTCATCGAGTTCTGTCTTCAATCCTAAACAGTTTGATTAATACCCTTTTTTTATCAATTTTAGGTTACGGAGGATATGGCGGTAAGACATAATAGTTCCAATCAGTCTGGATTCTGACTTAAGAGGAAACATAAACGGAATATAAAACATTTGCAGGTTATGGCGGAGGCTATTGGGGATAGCTGTAGTTCCACGAGGAGTTGGGGTACACTTAGATTTATATTCCTTCTTTATCTTTTTTATAACGTAATCGTGGAGTTCTATGAAAATAAATCACATTAAGTTCAGCACTGTAATCGGAAGTCTCAGTTTTGAATACGTTTTTTTAATGTCCTCAATGCATAACATTTAACCTACGTTTTACTTAAGGTTGGCAAAATGAACGTTGCATGCTTAGAATCCATACCTTTAGAATTCAGACCACCATTTGAAACACTTTGAGAGAAACAATGAGTTGGACAAATCAAATTGCATTCATAGTGCTGGATGTAAGGCATGAGGGGTAAGATGAGACGATTGGGATTGTATTAAATTACAGTCACAATGGGGATTTCCATTCAAAGGAGATTACCGATTCCGTCAAAAAAATATACAGCTTCATACTTTTTGGAGGAATACACAGATCCTATTTTAAGCAAATAAAGTGAATGATCTATACATCCAAGAAGTCGTCCATTCGGATCTGTCAATCCAAGCTGCGTTGAATAATGCACTACTTTATTAAATCCATTTTTAAACAATCTGGTCAACAAGATAAGAGGTTGTTATCCTTACTTATTAAACCACAGTTACATCACTTTGTTTTCTTATATAACGTGCATTGGAGATACAACATGATTAAATATTATTTTTTAAGTAAGTGCACAGTCAACAAGATAAGTTTTTTTGTCCAAACACATTTCACAAATTCACTTCACAATGCTGACAGACCTGAAAGAGAAAGCAGAAAGAAATTGAAATCCATGTGAAGTGTACCATACCTCTTCGTCAGAAAAAGCAGAAGAAGGCGTCATCATGCATGGAGATACTCATAAGCGTCAAAGCGTTTGTATATTTATATTTATTGCCATTTTATTTGGAGGCACATTTGAGACTGATGCTGCAAATATAGTCATATTTGTGGGGTAAGCACAATTTAACAATTGGAATTCCAATCGAAATAAAATAATTTACTTCTGGTTACAGGGTTTCATCTTTCTCTCATCAAATAAGTCTTGCCCCACTGGCAGAAGAATTGTCCAACAGAGGACATAATGTTACATTCGTGTCACCCTATCACTACCAATGGAAAAACAGAGCAGTACGATATTGATTACCCAAACTTCTAGTTTTAATTTCTTATATGGACCTTTCACCATAGATAACTCCATATGTCCCTAAGGCGTTGCATGACTGGGTCGCTTCATGGAAGGGGGTAGGATCCCTCTACAACAACAGAGTCAAAGGAACCAAGACTTGGTACATAATGCAACGGTATGGGATTGAGTTGTGTGACATTTTACTGGACGATAAATCCTTTGTGAGGTGGGCAAAAGAAAATAGATTTGACCTGCTCATCAGTGATGCATTGTGCAATGAGTGCATTTATGGATTGGCTCATCTCCACAAGATGAAAATCATTTCTTTCAGTACTTCCGCACCGTACCCTTGGTAAATATTCTGTTGATACTTTGTAAAAATATAATTAGTTACAGATTGAACCACTTCACAGGCAGCTGGACTCTTACGGAATCCCAGATGAGAGTTCCTGGCTCCCAGATCAAGTCTATCCTCAAATGGCAGGGCCACAATCCATTTTTCACGTTAGGATTCAAACTTACCGTACATTTGACCAATCCGATTAATTATAAATACCACTCTATTTTAGAGATTGGCAGCCATGCTACATCCTCTTTACCTACAGTCTATTCGCTACTTCTACACCTTTCCACAATTGGACGCTAAAATTCGTGCAAAATTGTCCCCTGACTTTACTTCGGTCTACGAGATGGAAAGGAATGTTAGTCTCTTGTTTATAAATCAACATATTGCAGACGACTATCCCAGAGCTCTTCCACCAAACGTGGTCCCCATCGGCGGCATCCATTGCAATAATAATGATCTTCCCCCATCTAAGGAACTTGAGTCCTTCCTCGACGACGTTGGAGAAAGAGGGTTCATTTACGTCAGCTTTGGTAGCCTCATGGTTGTCTCAGATCTCCCCACCAAGATCCGCTCCGTCTTCGTCAAAACGCTCTCTAAACTTGGAGACAGTGGCATAAAGGTTGTGTGGGCAACAAACATTCGACCAGAAGGACTGTCAGAGACTGTGTTCACGTCCGATTGGGTTCCTCAACAGACAATTCTGGGTACAGGAATGATAAAGGGCCTTGCGCTTTCTCTCTAATCTTTTACTTTTCTGTAGCACACCCGAAAATAAGAGTGTTCATTTCACACGGAGGGATGTTGAGTATCCAAGAGGCAATTTACCACTCCGTCCCCACCATAGCTTTTCCCATGTTTGCCGAACAAGACTACAACGCTGTCAAGCTAGAATATCGAAAGGTTGGAGTGAAGATGGAATTCACAACTGTCTCCGAAAAGAAGCTTATGAGAGCAGTTCAAAAAATCCTCTCAGACCCTTCCTACGGAAGAAACATGGAGGAGTTGTCTTACAGTTTTCGAAATCGTCCAATCTCCCCTCTAAAAACCGCAGTGTGGTGGACAGAGCATGTTCTTAACACAAAAAGTACTGAATCGTTATTGAAACCCCTGTCAATACACCAATCTTGGTGGCAAAGAAGACAACTCGACATTTGGTGCATTCTTTTGGCAGTACTAGTGCTGATATGTGGAATGGCTTACTGTCTTACAAGGTTCCTACTGAAATGGGCGTTAACCTTCCTGAAGTCAGGGGTTAACAAGGCATCCATTTCGGAAAGCCATGACAAACTGAAGTATTCTTAGCTATTCTTTTAATTCAGGCTACATTTTACAAATCACGATAATTTTGTAAAACAAAAATAAAACAAGTTTTAATCTTTGCTATTTTGTTTTTGCCAGTTCACCCTACGTGAGTAAATGCGACGATTTAAGATAAAGGGAAACATGATAAAAAAATCAAAAACCAATAAAGGTATGGGCTATGCAGGCTGGAATAATAAAACTTACTTTTTGTTTTCATTGGATGATCCTTGTTATTGCATTTTTCTTTTTCCTCATGATTGAAACGAGGTGCAGAAAATGAGGGGACACATTACATGCCCAGTAAGTCCTTGTTGCATGACAAGTCGCTTGGAACATTTATCCTCTGATAAAAATGACACAAAAAACTGAATCGTATTGATGTTCAAATGGCACACGCTGTTCTGAAGGTCGTCTTGAGTTGTACTGTGCGAACCCACGGGCATCAACATCAATCAATGAATTTTTGCTACATTTTCCTGTAGTCGTCCATTTTAGTTTTATTACATTAGTTTTATTACTTCATCCACAAGAAATATTCATTGTTTAAGATGAAGTGCATCGCATTCGACATTGTACTTGAAACTGCACAAATTAATTGAATTGAGCAAAAGGTGAGTAGAATGGGGCAGGTTGAGAAATGGATCTTGTTGGCATGGACAACCTTCATCATCGCTTTAATGCAGCCCCTGGAAGTACAAGCGTCTCACATAGTGTTTCTCCACACAATGTAAAACAAAACAATCAAAATCGACAACGAATAAAAGTCTCTCTTTCAGATCCAGTTTCAGTCATCGAGTTCCGCAATGGCCACTGGTGACTGGTCTTGTAAATAAAGGACATGAAGTCACCTTCATAAGTGGCTATGAAGGTGGAGAAGAAATGTCTCATCCAAATGTAACCGATCTTAAAATCAACGAGCTGGGAGACTTTATGGATTGGATTCTTCAACACTTTGACATAAACTACCGAATATGGGGTCTCCAACCTCCGACAATTCCAATACTAGAAATTGTCCACACTTTTGCCTGTAAGGAATTGTATCGCAGTCCTATGTTCCAAGATTGGAAAAAGAATACAAAATCCATTGATCTGATTGTCGTGGACCTTGGTGCGGAATGTGCGTATGGTCTAGCGAAAGCATTTGATGCGAAGATGATAATATTTCAGACAACCCCAATTCTGGCAAAAAATCTTGAGGTGTTTGGCATACCAACCGAAAGCTCATCTATTCCCACCTTTGATGACACAGGTGGCTGCCCTGGACACCCTCCCTTTGGATTTGTTAGACGATTTATCAACACATTGGCACCAATTTTATGGAGAGGATATCAAATAATCATGTACGAGCTGTTTTATGGAAACATATTTCAAAAGTATCTCGATTTGAAGGAATCAGTCAACCTTTATGAGATGGAGAGAAATGTGGCACTTTATATGATAAATGGTGGACATTTGGAAGAATATCCTAGATCACTTCCTCCCTTTGTAGTAAAGCTACCAGGTATGCATGTTAAAACCACGCCCAATAGGAACGCAACGTTGTCTGATAAGGTAATCAAAATCATACTAATAATTCTGTAGTTTGACCCTTGTCTGCATTCCTTCTAAAAACCTGCACATTTGTTATGGTCTCAGACATTAGAACAATTCTTGAGTAATGGGAAATTCGATGGTTTCATCTACATAAGTTTTGGAACTGCAGCGACTGCTCCAAGCCTGCCAAATGAGTTTCTACAGATATTCTTTCGCTCCATTGAAAGCTTCCCAAACTTGAAGTTTATTTGGAGGTGGAAAGGCCGGTTGCCCGACTCTTATCCCAAGAACCTGTTGCTAATTCCATGGGTGGACCAGCAGGAACTCTTAGGTAAGTTTGCTGTGACCTGTGACAGTTACATTGAAGCATCCGTGTAACACACATTCTCCTAAAGCCAATTCCAGAATAAAAGGGTTCATTACTCAAGGAGGAAGGCCCAGCACGCAAGAAGCATTCTACAATGCCGTTCCAACAATAATATTTCCAATATTGGCAGGTATTGCAATGATATTTTTACAATTGATGTTCGTTTAATGCCTTTTGATATCCTAAAGACCAGGACTTCAACGCTCACAAATATGAGTACCTTCGGACAGCCGTCGTGATGGAGATTGGAAGAGTTTCTCAAAAGGAATTAAGCAACGCTATCAATGGCTTTTTGACGGACAAAAGGTGGTTAACTTTACTACAGAGGCTTATCTCTTTTCAAATACTGAACTATAACTCAACTATAGTTGGAGGCAACGATCTACTAGACTGGCAGAATTGGGAAAGGATGTCCCCATGTCATCAGTTGACCTGTCATTGTGGTGGACAGAATTCGTTCTCCGACACACAAATGAAGAATTGAACCTCTTAAAACCACCAGGAATGGATCTGTACTGGTTCCAAAGAAGGGAGTTGGATGTCTGGTGTTTTCTATTATGTATTTGCGCAATATTTAGCGTCATCACTTATCACATTGGTCGCAAGATGCACGCTAGGTATTTTAAAACGAAAATAGTAAAGAACAAAACAGAATAAAAAAATAAGTTTGAAACGTATCTTCATCCTTCTCACTCATTTCATTCACACAGGTTCCAGCATGCAGGCTCAGCGCAGGATTGGTTGAACTATGCAAATGAATGAATGAATTAAGGGAAGAACGAATTAGATTAGACTTAATTACAAAGAATCGACAAGAAAAATATGTGCAACAACAAGACGTCTGTTGACGGGTGGTCCTCGAATGTTTATGATTCCACGACGCATGCAGGCATTCCAAAGACATGCAGGAAACAAAGGCGAGAGGGAAATGAGGAATGTGAGAGACGACCTGATTGCTCATGTCTGCTTGCTTGTTTGCTTGCTTGCAATTACAAATTAAGACGGACTCAAATCAAATCGAAATCACATTTCTCCATTCTCCACACTTGTTGATATCATCATCATCAGTCAACGATCCAGATTCTCAAACCAATGATTCCAGTGAACGACTTCTTCTCTGCAACTCTGATTCTGTCTTGTGAAAGTGTGGTCCCAAGAATTTGCTGATACCTAAAGGAACTAGGTCGCCTTATTCGTACCTATACCTACTTTACTTACCCGAATTCGGGAACTCCGAATCAGACTTTCTCTGTGTGTGGATGTGTGTGTGTGCTTTCACAACTTTCTCCAACTACTTTCCCCCGTTGTACATATTAGTTGGCTAGTCCAGTGACAAATCCAGCCGGACTGGATCACCTCACCAGCTATTTTAATTTCAAAGTTGTTTTAAAATAGTCAGTAACATGATTTTGAAGTGGAGGAAGCCATTGCGAATTGTTGCCATTTGGAACGTGGTAAGGAACTTTATTTTTGCAGCTTGAATATTTGTTCATTGAGTAATTTTTCATAATTTCATGATTCCAGGTACTGTTAACCTTAGGGGTGATAACTTGGTACCTGTCCTGCTTGTCAGTGTACACCGGCTTCATTCCTCGTGACAGCATTGGGCTTTCCTGTGAACTTTCTATAATCGACGGATACGGTACGCGGTTTGGTTGAGAATCCTTCACAATTTCTTTAATGATGATGTAATGTAATTCATTCATTTTATAGAAATTATCCCTGTCTGCATATTTGCATTTGCTGTGATCCTGTCCTTGGTCTTCCTCATCTTGGCATGGAAACTGATATGGACAACAGACAAGGCATGTTAAATAAATAATCCTCTCTCTCGAAGGCTCATTAATAAGATACTTCATTTATTATAGAACACAACTATGGTAGAAGCACATCGTGGAATAGGAAGCTGGCTTCGATGGACCGTATTCTTCATCCTTCTTGCCCTTGTTGCAATGGCTGTAGGAGGCTTGAACAACCTATTTGACGTTGTGTATAGCGTGGTAGTAATTTCTCATCAGTTAGTCATTTTGTTCATTGTCACCCTCCACGCTGCTGAACTGTCTGCCGTTGTTAACTGGAAGGATGAAGTTCTTGTGACACATGACATCTAAACTATAGCAATAAGTTACTTAAAAGTTAGTAGACCAGAAGAATGAAAATGCTATAAATGATACACGACTGTGTGCTTTGAATGTGATTCGTTACACTGTATTTTCCTGTTCCTAAATGAATAAATGTGTAAAATGACTTGTTATCGGTATGTGTGTGTTGCAACTTGACTAATTGTAAGTTGTCTCATTGAAACGACATAAAAACTGAAGTGGGAAACTGGCCTGGAGTTTGTTTAGATAGTTTAGTGCATCAACAAGCTTGATTGAATTGTACCAACCTGCTGTTTCTTGCGTGCAAAAGCGTTACAACTTATAAAATGGCTTCAAAGGCAACAAAAGTAATCCTTACATCTATTAATCCTGAAAACTTTTCACTTGTTGAACGCCTTATTAAGAAGGCACACCCATTGTACGACATGACGTATCAAATATTCCTGGCAAACCATCTCTCCCATGGATTGTACTCCCTTTGTGGACTTGGAGGTAAAACAAAAGTGCTAACTATTGAATCTAATTAATTGATAATGTTTCTACAGCGTCCAAGGAACGACTTGAGGAGTTTTATGAACATTACGTGAAAAGATTAGAACCTATGCCAGACTCAAAGTATGTGATTGACAGAGAACATTGGA
>JAQIWU010000914.1:0-20411 GCA_034696445.1 Isotomiella minor | reverse complement strand
CAACTGGTTCCATTAAGAATTCGTATCTCGTCTAATCCCAACTAAACTAAGCTATACTCACGACACTGTATAAATCTACTGGAGTGGAGATTTCCCCTTGGTCTCCCTCTCAAACAAATATATGGAGTCAATAAATAACACTCCCGCAATCAAGCCAATTAATTTTCTACCCCTCTTTATTCCACTCCACCTTCACTTCTCATCCTGTCTCCTTCCATGGAGACTATAACAAAGGAACGATCGAATGCGAATTTAGTCAAATGAGTCTCTGCACTTTTCAGCTTAAGTCGTCCATTTAAGCGAAAACTAAAAAGGGAAGGAGAATGATTGGTTTAAACTTAACTAAATGTTTGGAGTATATGCAATAAATACTTTTTTCTCTCTGATTTTAGGTTGCAAAATGAGGAGGAACAGATTCCACCGGAAATACTTGCATCTATTTCTCTCCTTGTTGCTGGTATGGCATCACACGTCGGAAGCCAGTATTGGTAAGTCGTAAGATTTAAATTGCTCACCTTCCCCTCCCCTAATCATTCATTGCTTTTTGTTTTTGATAAATTGAACATCAACGAACGAAGGGGCAAACTGACTAAGTCAGAGTAGTCTCAAGAACATACTATGAGAAAGAGACAGTAGTTGATGTACTCAAGTGTTTCACAATACCCCTTACCTTAATTTTTAATCTTTGTTGATTTGTCTTTCAAACTGTTGAAATCGAATAAAGTATGGGTTTGGTAGTGAGGATTTGATGGTCGAACGGAGGGACAGAGTAAAAATACAGTCCTCTTCCACTTTGCGTAATAATAATGAGTACCAGTAATAATAAAAGAGTGTTGAAGTAGTCGAGGAGAAAGTGCCTCTCCAATCCTGGTTCAATTAAAGATTTGTATGAAGTTTGAGCATTATTATGGGTGCACATTGAGAAGAAGTAATTGAAGGGAAATGCGAACTGAATGCAAAGAGGGTGTTTTTCTTGAGATAAAGTGAGAGAAGTTTAATAATGAGGGGGTTTCTGCAGTCATCGTCTTGAAAAGACTATTATGATGGGATTTCGGAGAATCACGTAAAACAACTTTGTGTCTTCCACTTTACAATTCCCACGCTTGGCTGGTGACAGTCAAAAGACAAATTCATCCACATGTTCTTGATCATCAACATAATTACTTTCTCTCACTCACTCGTTGTACTCATGATATTGCCTTCGCTTAAAATGAACACATAAACAAAATGCTAAATTGGGTTTCAACTTGTTGAAGATGCGAAGAAGGGAGGACAACCAATTCTTAGAATCGAGAAAGATTTATTCATGTGGGGATTACTATTTTACCCCATAACTCGGCAACTTTTAATATTACGTAACTTTGGACAGGGCACGAAGAAGGAACTTTGGTAAATGTAATGAAAGAATGGGACGTCAATAAGAATACAAAGTAAGAAAAGTGTACAAAATCCCCAGATGTGAGACACTGATAGGAATCATCGGTCGTATGAGTACGTATGATGTTATTATTACGTAAAAGGATGGGGAAGAAAGGCGAGGATGATAGACTTCGAAAGTCTCAGAAGCGTACACACACCACACACACGCCTCGACTTAAGACCACAAAAGTCCCCCATCCTTCAGAAACTGTACCCAGTGGCAATTTTTCTCCGATTTATCCAGAAATTATTTGTCACCCGGACAGTCTTCTTCTATTGTTGCCGTGCCTATACACGTCTTACACGTACTTACTTCCACGTTTCTTCCTTGCTGACGAAACACGAGGTGGGTCATAGATCCATCAAAAGATATTCTCCAGAGTGTGAAACGACCTTTCCTTTTTCTCTTACAAGCACATATTAGTGACTTCCGCTTGACAGCAGTTTTTGTTGCACCGCATCCGCAACGCCGATTTAAGACCTTTCTTTCTTTCTCTCCTGAAAACAAACTCTAGAATCATTTTTCACTGGGTTTCTCTCTCCTCACATGTCTTTTTTACAGAACATCACACCATCATTTCTCTTTATGCATTAAAATCCCTCTCTCCTCTCTCTCTTTTCCCCTCATTTCACTTTTCACACTTTCACTTGAAATTCCATGTGTATGTGCACATAATAATACCCTCCTCACACGTCTCATTACTTTGCCATAGTGGTGGGAGCCTTAAGGGGCGGAAATGTTGCTTATATACATTACTAATCACCAGTACGAGTTCTTTATAAATAGAAACCGCCGTCATGCTCCCACCCAAGTAAGTGAAAACCACACAATACCAGACTTCATGGATAGGTACATTCCCTTCTAACTTTCACCATGTAGGTGGTTACTTTTAGTTCGTAGTTGATTCATGTATAGAGCACCGTTTGGCTGACTTATATATACTTGGCTGATATATCTACCACGGTGGTGGTAGCTACCTAACCTAGCTGCGTTGTTCTCCTCCATCTCCTTTTAAAAATTCAGCTCTTCCACCATCCATCAAGTTAACTACTACTCCCACAAACTAACTTGATACAACTTTTACATGCAATTTTCTGCACCCTTCCTGCTACGAGCGGAAGTTTCCATAGTCCTGGTCTCACATCGACAAGACTACTACGGAGAGAGCCCACATACATACATACATGCTCTCCGGTCCAAACCTTTCTGGCACTATTCCTTCTCTTTCACATTCACATTTGGTCTTCTCCCAACCTGACTGGCATTAATTGGTGGGAATTGTTTGGCAAAATTAATAAAAGGCATCCGCCAAGTGAGCACGAGAACAAAAGTCTCATTCCTTCCACCTCCTTGATTGGCGTGAACGAACATGGTGAGAATTTATACATACAGCAGTCAAGACGCAGTAGGAGCGCACTATACGTATCAGTACGTTTTATCACATAATGTGAAGACTCACTAACGAAGAGGAAGTAATGCACTGCATTAGTTGGGATCATGAGACAGAATGTAATTAAGCGAAAGTGAAAGGAGTCTATCGGCTCTGTTATGCCTTGTTCTTCTCCACACTTTCACTTTCTCTCTCGTCTCGTCTCCCTTTTCAAACTAGAATCAACTATCTTTTACACAAGAAGACTTGTACTACGCTGCCTCCAATCACAGTTTGGCAACTGCGAATGAATGAACTAATTCGACTCTTCTGTTGATACTGATTCACTCTTCCGTTCCGTATACAATACATACATTTCCTTGCCTCCTTTCCCTCACTCAATCACAACAAAATTGTCTATTTAGAAATGTCGTTACTTCCTTTCAGCTAATCAACTACTCAATCATAAACATAACGCTCTGTGACTCCATTCCTCTCTTATAACAATTCTTCCGTCTGCGCCAATTTTCTTTCTTTCTTTCTCTTCTCCCTCTTTCCAAATGCCAGAAATTTTATTCCAGTTGAAATGGGATGCAAATACATGTGCGGGGCTTCACCATTTGCTTAAGCACGAACTTGGATTCTGTTAGATATAAAACCAAAGACTATCGTCCCTCTCCATCTTATCTTTTTAAAAAGTGCATTGCGTTGGTCGTAGAATGGCTCCTCAAAGACCTTTTCTCTTCTTTCTTTCTTCTCCTTTCTTTCCTCGTATCAACATCCAACATCCCGATCATCAAGTGGATGCGGTCAAAAAATGGGAGAAAGAAGAAGTAGAGTTGACAAGAACAGAAAAGAAAAAAAGAGAGGGCATGGGAAAGTGAGGATAAGTAGTAAAGAGAGAGAGAGAGAGAGGAAAGAATGTGACGCATAAAGGGAGGGGAAAGTAAGGTAACAAATATACTTATGACGGGAAACAACGGAAATGAAAGGAACAGAGTGCACTCCATGACGACTTTATTTGACTTGCCTCAACTTTAACCTATTCTCTGGAACCAGAAACCAACCCAATTTCAGCTCTCTCTTCTCTCTCCTCTCTGAATCTTCCAATCTTACATCATATTTCACATGTGCTTCCACTGATTTAATTAGACTGAACTGAACCGAGTTCGGGAATATCAATATTTGAAGTTGTCCTCCATTCCCCATTGCCTCCCACGGATGGAGGTTCCGTCTCTGTCTTGCTGGGCAAAGGGTATGGAGGAAGGACAAATAAACCAAAGGTAATACGAACGAGGATTGCTATGGAGAGATCCATAGAAGGAGGATATGCGGGAAGTGAAACAGGCATTATTCCGCTTTCACTCATTCATTCTGTGTGGATTTTAGATTAGTCAACAGTCATTCGGAATAAAAAGTCAACATCTCTTGATCATGCGATGGGACGCCTATTATTACGTTTGTTCTTCTGACTCAACTAAATATCGTCATTTCCAGAGAGTCAAATAGACTTGCACCAGATTAATTCCAAGTACTCTCCTCCTCTCAAATGTTTATACAGAGCTCATGGAGTTTGGAGTTGAGTGCTATGTAAATGTAAAATTGTTAGTATTCCTGGAATTATGATTCTACAAATTTCATTCGAATCATTGCTCAGGCTTGTTCTAACAAAGTTTTAGAAATTGTGAGAAATGTGACCATTTTTAGAGGAAGCATGATTTCCTGTTTAGGGGTCCAAGTCATTTAAATTAGCCAACTGCTTGTGCATTTAAAATCAAAATTGTGAGCATGCAAAGACAACCTTCTCAAAAGGACAATCGATGGAATAAATAGGGAGTCAAGTCAAAAACCATTGCTGAATCCACTTACTGTCATCATATCATTTCATTTCGTTACACGACGCAGTGATCCATATACCGAGGGAAAGTATACAAAAACTCGTTCTTGCAGTATTCTAAAGTTTTCTTCCCTCAACCAAAGTGCTGTATTAGCACCACCCTCCTATTCCAATTCCAACTCAACACGGGTTAGTAACTCCTCGGCGTTTGTTATTTCTTCTCTCATCTCTGGTGTTTGAGGAGCAACTTTATTACGTCAACTGGAAAGGAGGAGGGATGGATGGATGGATAGTGAGAGCCGGATGTGAGTGTGTCCAACCAAGAGTCGAAGTAAAAGCGAAATCCATGTTGAACAATCTGAATCTGAGGGGTTTGTCACTTTTATTGCAGGTACTATTTAGAGACAGGGATTGTGCGAGAAGTAAATCTTGGTTTACCGGTCCTTGGCTCGGTCTGGGATTATTGCAAGCGAGAGAGAGACGCATATACATTCATGTTTGAGAGTTTGAAAATGGGAGAAAGTATCCAAGAGTGAGCCATGTTGTTTGGTTTTTGGAACAATGCATGCATCTGTACATTTGTGTAGGTGGGTAGGAAGGAGGCTGGAGGAAAAGTGAGAGGAGGAAAAAGTTGTGAAAGAGATGATCTAATGTGTAAGTAAGTGAGTGAGTGGGGAGAAAGTGGTGAACATGGAGAAAGGAAAAGAGAAGAAGACAACCCTTCTAACAAGTTTCCATTGCTATTTTTTCATCGTTTTACACATGAGTAGACAACCAGAAGCAAAAAGAGAGGAAGAGAGGGAGAGATAGAGCGGTGAGGATGGAGAGATAGTTTTTAGGGGAGAGAAAGCTTCAAGGAAAGAAAGAGTTGAATGTGGTTGGTTGGTGCGTATAAAATTTTACGAGCAAATTCCATATTGTTTAAAGTAAGAGTGGAGAGGGAGGGAGTGGAAATGGTGTGTAAACTACATTACTTTCCATCCACTCTTATTCCTCCCACATAGAACCGTCAGATATGGCTGATATAATGTAGAGCAGCAGGAAAGCTAAAAAGTAAAAGCAGGGTGGAGAGAAGAAGAAGCAAGAATCAAGAACTTTATAGGTGCAACGACTCTCTACAGGCACATAAAAATGATTGCAATTAACTACTGTTCTCCTCACTCTATCTCATTAATTGGTTATGCGTTCCTATGCACACAACAGATGACTTTCTTCATTAACCACACCCACCATCTAAATTCTCTCATTTCCCACACACAACATTCATATTTCCCCACGAATTATATGTCTTCCTTTTTGGAAACGCTTTTTCATCATCCGGTTCTCTGATCTTAGAGGAGGGTGTCCATACCATAAAATCCCGTGCCTTTTCACGGTTTCCCTCCTCTTCTTCTGACTAAAACTGGACGGTTAAATTAGTAGCTTTGTTTCATCCTCCCGTTTAAACGTTTCGTCCCATCAAATAAATGAGATTGCTTTCTTAATAACCACTACCACCACTCCCTTCTATAGTAAGTGCTCCCTACACTCTAACTTCCCCTGCTGCCTTCATAACGTGGCCAAGAAAAGTCGCAACAAGGGAAATAAGAGAGACAATGGCACCCAACCAAAACCTGTCTCCTCGCCCCTGCTGCACTGTGAGACAAGAGGCCCCGACGTCCTCCGCTTATTATTAGGTCGACAATAAACTTTTCTATCGCTTTGGCAACACTCTCCGCGATCTTGGTGGATCATAATTATTTTGCTGGAAGGGATCTGACTGTGAAGCAACCGGTAGTGTGGATCGTTCCACTTCTCTACGTCCATTCTGGTCTTTCCTTTTCTTTCTTTACCGACTTTCCCTTTCATTCTTGTGAATTGTGCAGAGAACTTCTTACCAAACTGCATGACTTGGAGACAGTAGTAAGTAATCACGTTTGGACAGGAAGGAAGAATACCAAGTCACAGAAGGCGAAAAGTCATTGCGAGCCAAGTTCGTCCCTCCAACTCAACGCTATGCTAGATATGTTAAGCTTATATACTTTCAACTTTCACTCCCTCTCTCGCTTTCTCTCCTTAGGGTCTCTAGACCCAAGCTCAATACTTTGTCAACTTGACTTCTTTTCTAATTCTCCAACAAATCCATTGAGTCAACCATGAGTGGACTCATTCCTTTGCTTTTTAAATGTGCAGCCTTCCGAGTGAATACTGACAAATGAGGACTGGGAAGTGGGGAAACGATATTTGGCCAATAAAATGGGTTTCAAATCAAAGCCATGAGAACCGTTAAACCAGGGCTCATTTGATATTTCGCAACGTATCAAATGCGTGGAAATAAATTAAAGTTTGGTAATCTAAAACGGTAATTAATTTTGCCCAATCCCCCTAATGCCTTTCTTTGTGAGCAAAAGTCAGTTACACACGATGTCATAAAAATCTGCCATGGCAGCCAAGTCACTACAAACAAGTTCGTGGAGAGAAGGGCTCTCATAAGCCTCTATTCATATTCCGTCCTGTCGCAATGCCATGTCGAGTTAAAAGAGGCAATCACATCGCAAATAGAGTATTTACAATAAGTTACAAATCTTTAGACTTTTCCTTTCTTCTCTGCTGTCATTGTCAGATGTTAAACCAGTTATTATTCTACATGTCTTAAAATAGCTCCATCGCTGATCCTAACTATTGCCTCGTGTCCAATAATTCATCCACATTGAGGCACCCAAAGTCATGCAGAACACAACCAACCAGTTGTAGGTGGAGAAATCCAATGAGGCCAGCATACCACACGTTAAAACGTTTGAGCACGATTGAATGGACGTGCTTTATTTATAAGGAGGGTCGTATTTCCAAACATGTGGGGAAGGGAGAAAGTAGTTATTATGATGATCATATGCACAGGTGGTGAATATTTACGACCTGCCGTAGTTGCTTGTTGAACATTTTATATGGACAATGAAATGATGAAGCTAATTAGTGTTCCATAAGCTAGAATTGACTTGCTGACGATGGGTTGAATGAGCAGGGGGAATGCTGAACGCGGAATGAAAATCCCAGTCTAGCTCTTGGTAGTATTACATATTTGTACCCTTCTGCTTTCTCTCTCTCTCGGTTTTTGGGGAGCAGAATAAACTTGGGGACTGGCATTTGAGCTGAATTTTAATTTTCCTGTTGAATCTTTATACTTTTACGACTGTCAGTAATTGGATGTTCATGCATAGACGCACAGTTATGGTCCCGGGTGCTTGGGTTCATATTCATGTGGAGTTTATAGAGAGAAAGTTGACATCACACTCTCCACCCAGCTTTCCTTCCAGCTCCATATGTCCTTCTCCGCCCTCCCTGCCTGTGCTGACAAGAAAAGGCTTGGAGCAAGAAACTGGATTTTTGCACACCCACACGCTCGTCAATCTTTTAGAAATGAGGCAAAAACAGGCTCAAGCTCCAATCCACGTTATTGATATCCCCAGCATGAAAAATTTGAGTACAATACTCTCATTACTGGGAACCACATTTGCATTACTTACCTCACCCATGCATGTCAGGAGAGAGTGGAAGTGAACTTTATGTTTGATAAACGACCCTTCTGAGTGAATCGTCTCCTTTTCAACTTCACAATTTGTGTTTACTCACAGAAAACAGACACACAGTGAAGTGCACATGAATGAATGAGTGTAGGCATGGTAATGCAAATGAATCTTGGGAACATGAGAAGCGAATTACTAGTTCATGTTCAAAAGGAATGACTTTCGTTTTTACGACTGACTGAGAAGAGAAGGAGGATGAGGAATAATTTGTTCCCTTATGACTTATCTACCACTGTACCCGCAGTGATACATAACACACGAGTGTGCATAAAAGGAAAGTAAAAATTAAGTGGGGGACAGAGATGGTGCTATTTTGCATGCGTGAGATCACTTTCACTTTAAGCATTTGTTTTGCCTTTTGAGGTCCCAAGCAAAGTCAAATGCTGAGCAAATAGATTCCATAGGGCGCATACAGGAAGACGGCTGGGTCTGGATTCCTGAGATTGTATATAAAGAAGAGAAGGGGAATGTTTATAAACTTTGCAAATTTCATTGCATCTAGTCGTCTGCTGTTTAACTCAAATTTGTATCTAATGCGGTTGTAACTATATGAGCCAATTCGAAGAGGTCATAAATTCAAGTACCACTCCGTCGACGCTTTGTTCTATCCTAAATAACTCTTCTCCTTCCTGGATGAGTTGAGTTTGCCCATAAATGAATAATATAATTTTGCCGAGAATAAAAATGTCAGAAGGGATATTTTTTTGAAGCTCAAAAAGTGCACGGGGTGAAGGAAAATGAAATCTTAAAGAGTTGGATTTCAGATTTATTTGGAAATCTCACAATTTATGTAGCATTCCTTGCCTCCTCTCTCCAAGCACAGGAAGGAAGTTTGACTGAAAGTGAAATGGGGAAAGTTGCAAAAGAAGAAAGAAGAGTAAAATCGCTTGCTCAACTGAACTCCAGTTCAGAAAGTTGGATGTTGTTACTTCATAATTATTATTAATGTCATACATTCTTTATGCATCTATTTTTAGTCTCTAGATATCCTCGACTGTTGCTGGATAGCCATAAACAGCAGAGAAAAATGAAAGGGAAGATTGCAAGTATGTACGATAATGTGCGAAGTTACCTACCTGTGTAATACGGCAATAAATGAAACTATCCAAATCACCAACCATCTCTCGCAATAATCAGTAGAGAATCTCTCAACTTTTTTGTCTACCCTTAATGGAGGAGGAGGAAATACTTAGGATGATGAATACAGGAGATTTAAGTGCGTGCTATTGCATATCTGCATATTTTAGGTGAACAAGGATAATATCCATCAACACACAACATACGAATACGTACGTACAAAAACCTGTATTCATTCATTCACAGGCATAATACTGTGAGAAGAAAGTAGTGGAATAAGTGAAGGGAAAACTGCTGGAGAAAACGAGTTTAATTTCTTCGTGTGTATGATCATATCATTGCTCTTGTTTCATTCCCATGACATGTCTTCTTCCTTTTCCCAACTGCAACTTTTACGCTCCTTTCTCCTCTCTACTTCTTCTTCTATGTGAGAGAGAAGAGAAGTTGTTCCAAAATAATAAGATATTCATAAGAAACGAGAGGCACTTAAGTAGAGACTACATGACTACGGGCATCACTTCCTCTGCAATTCCTTCACTTTCCCTTCCACAAATATAGAGCCCGGCTTTTAGCTTTAGATTAACTTTTCCCTGCTTTAATTTACTTTCCTTCTTCCACCACCACGATAACTTCTACAGGTCCCACTGAAAGTGACTAATAACCCGTATTTTTCCAGGTTATTTTTGGCAAATTACCGATCTTCATTTGGAACTCAACTACTCTGCTGGCAACCGAGACAGAAGTAAGTAACAAGTTTAATTTATTCGGTTTATATCTTGCCTCCACTCTTCCCCTGTGGTTTATTTACTACATAAAAAAATCCTGCCTTCTGCAAAACTAAAAGGAAGCATCACACATAGGTGGAGCAGGGAAAGACAGTGACTGACTCCACTGCATGCATGGAGTCACAAAGGAACAATAACGCCGAGCTAATGGCCATCAAGCAATAGAAAAACGTTTATGTGAATGGGATATGGAAAAATAAAGGTTTGCCCATTAAGTAAATAAAAAAAAGAAGACAGAGAGGCGAGGGAGTGAGATAGGAGGGTGCAGTGGAAAAAAGTGTCTCAAAATTGAAGAAAAACTGATTGCACAAACTGCAAAGATCATGGAATAAAGTCAATAACCGTACAGTATTTAGTACCCAAGTGATGTAGTTTCTTTTTCCTTTTCCCCTGTATCTCACTAGCTTCCTTTCTCTCTTGAGGCCCATCCACAAACAACCACACAACTCTTTTTTGACCATAGGAAAAAAACTATTGAAAAAGTTATGCGGGCAAACCTGAGCTTAGGTAGTTAGTTTGTGTGGAGAAAGTCACTGTCTTTTCCTTTTCATGGTGTGGGTGGATGTTCATCCACAATTTCACCCTTTCTTTCTTCGAACGTAGTGATAAATACTGAGTGGTTGCGCTATCAGCGTCGGTAGTAAAGATTGTGTTTTGGCAATTGGCAGTGTGCTGGCGTCAAAATGGAATGTCTTTTCGATCTCCAGAAGGCCGTTATGGAAGCCATTCCTGTGACTCACCGTACTTTCTAGTTGAATCTGCCATAAAAGCAATGAAAAACGTCACCCGCGATGACATCGAATTCATTCTGTGGACCGGGTACGTGTGTTGTTATCTTTTCTCCTCAAAATGTTCTTTGTCTTTGCACAAATGTTGGTAAAATGATGCTATTTTTGGGGGTATCAACTGCAATCCTTTATTCATTTGGCCCCCCTTTTTCACCACAGAAGACTCCCTTACTTTCAGCTTCCCTCCCTGCAACAAGAAAGAAAGTGAGAGAGAGAGACCCCAAGTCCCATTTGCAAGCTTAAGGCGACTTATCTCACAACGTCATTAGAGAGCTTTATTGAGCATTGTACACCCCTGGTCCTAAGTTGTCAGTTTCACCCACCAAATAAGTGCACCAACTGTAGCAGAAGGAAGCGACACAACTCTTTCGCTATTATGATCCAATGACTTTTTTGGCCACACCATTTAAATAGGAGTGCGATAATTTGTGTGCTTGAGCTTAGCAACTTTCACTCCATTCCATTCCTTTTCTTTCTACCTTATCTCTTCCATTCCATCTCATCTGTCGCGTCTCAAATTCTCATCCTTTTCCGTGTGGAATTGCATTAGGCCAACGGGAGAAGTCCCTTTCCTCCATTGCGACGAGAAGGATCCTTAATTACATGGGTTAAGGAGGAAAATGTAGTACAATTTATTTTCCCAATTTCCCCAACCACCACATGGTAATGTGTGACCATTAAGCAGCCATCAGCATTTGGATCCTTTTCCCTTTCCTTCCTTTCTCCCGTTGATTGAGAGCTGCTCGCTGATAGAGCTGAAAGCAGGATAATGCTATCCATAGGAGAAGGCGAAGGTGAGAGGAAGGGTAAGTAATGCCCAGGTAAAGCCTAAAACCCTTCCGTTATATAATCACAAAAACCCTCTGTCTCCCACCTCCTTCCTCTCTATCTCTATCTCCTAAACCCCATTCTGAAATTATTAATGGAGCGTCGTCTTAATGTGGGTTCTTTTCTCTCTCTCTTTCCACGCTTTCCTCATTTTTACTTTCACTCAAAGGCGGAAATGCTCACTTAGCTGAGCTGTGAGATCTGTTGCTTCCATCCCAGAAATAACAGATCTCTGTTCAATTTCTTTCACCCCCTGCGGCTTTATTTTGCCAAGGAGAGAGAAGAGAACCAAGTGTGCTCAGCTATGGCGCTTATCAAACTTGGGATCAGGGGAAAGATATGGAAGTAGAGAGAAAGTGGGACCTGTTCTTTCTGGTGGTGCGGCACATAATGGCATCGCGCTTTGTGAAAGTTTGGAGGAAGGAGAGAACCTCCAATACCGTTACACAACACATATCTAGGTAGTCTATACCCCTCATTGTTTGTTTTTATTTGTTCTTTATTTGCTCCATGATCTCTGGTGAAATCTTTCCTCGTTGGTTTCCCATTTGTACGGCATGCTCGCTCATACACAAAAACCCACCCGCAATCTACTCCTTTTCTCACCACCAAGACTTGGCTACCTTGTTGTTCAATTACAATGGTCCCAAATTCCATCTCGTCTCCAACTTCCTCTCCTTTATTATGAGCGAGAGGGAGGGAGTATGTATGTCACTTCCTTTTCCTTCCTCCCTTTCTCTTTTTCTTTAACAATGCTCGTCCTCACACTACTGTTCTAGTAGTCTCACAATAGTTAGTTGACTCTTTGAACTTGGGTGAGGAGCTTTGATAGGAAACCAGGTCTTCTGACTGTCTGCCGATGCCTATGTGTGGGGCTCGGATCGTTAAGGAGTCCTTTCATTCCGAGGCCTCTTTTGAATATTAACAAGGCAGAGAGGGACGTACGTAGGCCATGAAAGGAAATTTGCTTGATCATGATGACGAACTGAATGCGGAGGAGAAAGAAGCATGCATCAGCATCAGCATGAGATCAGAGTGAGCTTGGTTTGTCAGGAGGGGTAGTGATGCAAGAGATGAAATGAGGAAACTGGTATAACTAATTGCAGAATAATAACTGTCACAAAAGAGCAGACATTTCGTTGAAAAATGGTGCGCTATGTAACAACTGTTTTGATAATTAGATTAATGGCCTCATCAACCATTAATGAGAATATGATGGTGAAAAGCTGTTTGTTTGCTGGCTTCCTCTAACTCGTATGCTTTAATAAAATACCCCTTTCTCCACACTTTCCCAACATACAAAATTCTGTCATGCATAATATGGGACTGTTGCTTAAATACGTGTGTGTTCCTATATTACTCGCCCTCTTTCACTTTCTAACCTGCCTGGGTTTGGCTAAAATTCGAACGATTGAACAGGATAGAATGAATCGAAGAGGGACACAAGGCAGCGTTCACATTATAGAAAGGTATATGAGTTCACCACTTTCCCTTTCAACAACAACCAAAAACTCCATACCGTCGCGTTCATGGCGTTCGTTCATGCCTCATGAATGGAATTGGATAGGATAAATAAAGGAGAGGAATAAGGGTATGAAACATGTGCAATTAAAATGTTTGTCCTTTCATTCAGCGGAAACATTATTTTGCGTACAAATAAACTTAGCATTCCCCTATTTGCTTTCCCACCACCGCACTCTTTTATGCATGTTTGCTTTTCCTAATCCATTCCATAGCTTTCACCTTTCCATTGTGTGTCTCTTCTTTCTCTCCTGCTTTCCACAGGACAAAGCGAAGTGGTATTAATTTATTCCAAACTTCATTTAATGAACAGAATCAAAGGACACAGTTTAAATGTAGGGACACACAGTGCTGTGTGGTTCCTCATCCAAATTCGGTCATTCATGACACAAGAAAGAACTAGTCCAGCATGGCACCAATTCAATGACAGTACACCACTACCATGAATGACGTGTTGCTTTAAAACATATTGAATTTGCAATCCTTGACCAAGTCTGCTATTAGAATGGAGAAAGCGAACGAAATAAATGTGTCCCGCTTTTATGCACACTTTTTTGGAATTCTTCCTTTCTCCGTTATTATGGGTTCCTCTCTCTCTCTCTTCTGAAAAGTAAGTGTTCCACCACCGATACAATGATTTATGTTTGGAAGGGCGGCTGGAAAACAATATTCCTTTGTCGCATCTCTTGCCAACGGAGGATGTAAAGGGTTGTTGCGCTGTACTACGGAGTTTCCACTCGAATGTTACTTTACATGTTATTATTATTATTTCGTTCTTACAGAGACTCCATTTCCCACTCAACTTTTCATGACGAAAATGTAAGAGATGACGAAGTGTACACTGTGTTGAGAAACATCACGACTCTTTTAAACACACACTTTCCCTTTGCAAACATCTATCCGGTAAGTCTACATGTTGTTACATATTTTTATGTATGCAAGACTTTTTTCCTTCATTTCATGACTTGGTTTTTAGGTGTTGGGGAATATGGATTGGTACACTAAAAGCAGAATGGCATCCAGCGCAGGCTATGCAGAGTTTCATAATAGACTAAAGTTGTATGGTCAACTCTGGAGCATATGGATTCCTCCAGAATCAAAAAGCGACTTTGAGAAAGGTATAAAGACTTTCACTTTTATACTCGCCAGTGTGTGTCTTGTTGGTATATTTTCCTCCTAAACCAACTCCCAAAAGACAGTTTGAGTCCATTGTATCACCACAACGCAGGGGCCGACATGTCATAACCCTTACGAAAGCTCAGTTGGCAAATGGCGTCCACCACCACACCAGCCATGTCGATAGGGTTGTATATAGATGGAGGAACACAGCAAAGTGGGAGGAGGGGGTTCAGTTCCACTGAAATTGCAGTTTTTTGGCATCTGACTCTGACTACTCCCGAACTGAGCATCATAAAACTTCCTTCCCACATAACGTTGAACTCTGAGCTGAGCTACCCACCTCTTAGGCAGTAATCAACAAACGGCTCTGTCATAAAAGCTCGTAAAAGTTGTTTATGACGATATCTGCCTACGCTAGACCCCATTTGTTTTCCCCCATACATTCAAACCTATTTACTATTAATTGTACCTCCAGAAGAGCCGCCATGTTGTGAATGTAGAGTCAATAGTGTAGCAAATACTGGTTCTATCATCCTCACTGACGACGATGTTTTGGTACAAATTCCCGAATTTGTTCATACAACAAGACATATTTTCTTTTTTTCTCGGTCTTTCTCATTCACCACTACTCACAGCATGACACGGTGGTGGTGGAGCTCAGCGTCACCTCAAAAAAGGGTGAAAATATATCTTGCTTTCTCTTTTGTATTTGCAGGTGGTTATTACGCAATTCAAGCAAAAAATCGAACACTGTTGTTAATATTGAACACAAGTTTATATGAGAAGCGTCAGTGGATTGCCACGGATGAATTAGACCCTGCTGGTCAGTTTGCTTGGCTTGAGGACAAGTTGGAGATGGCGAGGCAGTCGGGAAGTAATGTATTCATCATCGGCCACATTCCTCCCGGCAAAATGGAACGCTACATGAGTAGCCGCTTTGGTCATCACTCTTATCAGGATCAATTTAACAAGAGGTAAGTTTTGAATCATCAAGCAGTACCCTTGAACCTTAAGTCATTTTATGAAGGAGCAAATTTGATACATTTTCGCCAATATTGGCATCACCCTCGAACAACACTCGCGGTGTGTCCATCATTGCTCCCTATAAAGCCAACAACATGCAGTTTACTTTGTTCGGCAAACAATTACTACAGCTACAAATAAATTAAAAGCGTCCCATTACTTTTATTGACCAATGCGGCTTAGATGATGAGACACACCGCACCGCACCCTGTGGTTATCGCTGATTGATTGATTGCTAGTAAAGTAGCGCTTTATTATCGTGAATTAATAACCACAATAATACTTCTATCATGTCACACTGTCATCCTCCCGTACCATAAATCTAACGAATATTATTGCTCTTTGAGCGACAGACTGACGTTCTGTTGGCTATTTCTATTTTCATTAAACATTACTTTTGTGAATTATCTCCAATGCTAGACTTTTACCATCTTGACATGAACCAAGGATTATTTGCTGACCATTTTGTTATAAACTGGATGCAAATTGAGCTTTGAAAGCTACTTTCTAGCGTTGTAAATTGATTCAATTAATACTCCTTCAGTTTAAATATCATTGTTTGCATTGCCCCCTTCATTGCAACTTCTCGCAAATGACGCTAGACATTTTCAGATATGCATGGTTTAATTTTAATCATTCGACAGTTGTAGCGATGAAAGAGTGGACGAAATGCAAACAACTTTTAGTTGACAAGTCCAAATCGTAGATGAATGGTAGACAAGTAAGACAGAAAGGAAAGACAACGTCACCCCAAAAACTGTATGTGGGGATTAGGGATACAGGCTCGAGTGGCCACGGTGCGGCAGAAGGGTGAAATGACGCTTATCACCACGATTAATGACTTGCCATGGATTAACTTTGATTGTCAAAGTTTTCCTGACACCATATCCGCACATACACACATACACACACACCGACGTTGTCAACTGGTTGAGTAGAAAAGTAGGAGAGCCTTCACCTCTTTCAATATTGTTCTAAAAGTGCCGGTGAAAGTTTTATGCAATGAAGGCCAAAGAATCATTTCTTTGTCAAAACGACAGAAAGTTTGCTTAGAGGAACGCCTTTCATTTCATTCTGAAGTGAAATGCACACTGACTGCTGCCGCACCTTCATTCCAACTCCATAGAAACCCTCTCACTTCCACTTGGTTGAGTATATAGGCACGCTTGGTTGGGTAGTTTTTAGATCAGTTTTAATCCCAAAAGGCCTCAAGTACCACTGCTTATTTTATGCCGTAAATGAAGAAAGAAAGTGAGGCAGAGATGTTCTTGTGGGGGAAAAGTAAAGACCTTAAAACTAACTGCTTGTCCTGACTACACTTCCATTTCTTCAATTCAAGCGTAAATTGACTCTTCTTCTATTTAGTTCACTTTAAATGCAAATAGACCTTAATTACTTATTTCATTTAGATGTAAGGGCCGCTGCTAATAGTCAATTAAATCTGGGAACTTTTAGTTCTCGTGTGGAATGAAAATTCCGTCCATCTCCCTCCTCCTTCTCTGACCTTACCAATTGCCTCCATTCTCTTGCATCAAAATCGAGTTGTTAACTTTAAAGCTTCCACTTTCGTACTTTGTCAATCAACCATCCATAATATTCATCTTCACTTTTCTACCATAACCGACGTTCAAGTATAATGAACCTCGTAACTCTCGAGGATAAGTGGGTAAACGTAATTAACGCTGCAGGGTAATATGAAAAATTGAAATTGATATATGACACTTTCAGATATCTGAGATTGGTGAGAGATTACCATAGCGTAATTGCTGGGCAGTTTTTTGGACACTTTCACTCCGACTCCTTTCGAGTATTCTATAAGAAATTGGGTAAGTAATACGATAATGCAGTCTTATAATGCCCCATACCACTTGTACTCCTTTTACTCAAGAAGTTTAGAACATGTTTAACACAACTGTAAGACTTTTGACGAATAGGGAAATAGGCCTATGGTTTTTCTATCCCAAAATTAAACTTTGTTTTAGCACAGATTTTTTTGTGCTGAGTTTGACGTGGTCATTTTGACCACCATCATTTTGAATGTGGAGGGAGACGTAGTAGTTCTAGTTGGATGATTTTGAGGACATCTTGAACCTTATATCTAGAGAGAACCTGAATCGTATCATAAAAGGGAGATGTGGACAAAAGAAAAAACATGGGATGAAATGGTTAATAAAAAACGTATAAAAGCACACGGAGGCAGGAAGAAGGGCCATCGATCTGTAATGTGGATTTAGGAGAAGAATAGAAGAAACCATTTCTGCACTAATATTTCGATCGTTGGTGGTCGAAGGTTGAGCTTAATGGTCTATGAAACGACAAATGAAATTATTGTGGTTCTCTCTAACACAAATTTTGAAACTGTTCCTTTTCCTTCTCTTTTTCGGAAGGGAGACAATGAAAGTCTCATGACAGATGGTTCCATGTCAGGAAATAGGGCTGAACGATTTGTCCCACTAATCGGGCATATTTCTTCACATATACATTTACTTGAAAAATTGAGTTCCGATTCATTTCATCCTTCGCAATCAATTGTACAGGTTTTGTTCACCCAAAATGTACATCGTAGTGCTCCGCTCTGCCTCACTGCTTGCTTATAGATGTACAGACTTGGAGAGAAAGTGAAAAAAGCATAGATTCCAAAGGGAGACTTGGATAGATGAACTCTGTTCAATCTCCCCATTTTTTATTTGATTACTACGTCAAGGAAAAGAGAGAGAGTCGTAGTCATAGACATGGTAATTTTTACTTTGTATAGACGCAACCAAAGGGAAATTTTTGGAGAGGCAACCCATCTCATACCTTTTCCTCGCCCCCTCAGGTAAGACTAACCAATAGTTAACCGTTTAATGATTATATTTCTTACTTCTGTATATATTTTATTGCAGTCAGCCCAAGGAAATCTACACTTGCGGATGAAATGTAAGTCGAGTTAAAAACCTCTGCACTTTCCCCCATCTCACTCACAATCCCCAACTGATGCAATACCCCAGGAAATTTTGCACTCATTCTCAGGCCTTCTTCAAATAGCACCTAATATTAAGGTTCTAAATTAAACGTGAGAACTAACCTGAACCCCACTAACAATCTAAGTGCTCACAGGTTTAATTTCCCAAACAAATTTCTCTCATTCTCTTCTTATTCTCCTACTCTCATCCCAGTGTCTACTGCCATAGTGCCACCCAACATAAAATAAAGTTGAATGAAGGTGAAAATAGGGGGAAGAGAAAGGAAATAGAGAAAGAGAGAAAATAAAGAGTCTTGGAGACAATTTGTCTTTCATGAAAAGTTTCTTTTTGTCTTTTGCAGTGGTCCCAACAATCCTGGACTGCGTCTCTATCAATATGATACTTCGTCGGGCCAAATTTACGACTACATGCAGTATTATCTTAATCTCACTGAAGCTAATGAAAGCGACCGGGCAGAGTGGAAAGTACTTTACAACTTTACCAGTTACTACCGTCTCCAGAACATTTCAGCCGCCTCCTTAAGTGACTTAGCGTTCTCTTTCCTCAAGGAGAGCGGGAGTGAAAATTTCAACAAGTAGGTTTTATTCCTTCTTCTTTCTCTTTTCGCTTTCCCCATAAGACAGACTCTAATGGAAAGACGGGAGGAGAGGTGTGAGATCATCTCACCAAATAATTCCTCGAGTGTCTGAATCATCCATCATCAGTCTCATACTCTCTAACCTAAAACTCTTTGATCTGATACGCAGGTATTACTTTGCCAACTCTGTCGGGTATGAAGACCATAGTAAATGTCTCACCCTCTGCCGGAGAACTCATTTCTGTGTGATTACCAACGTGGACTATCAGGATTATGAACGTTGCATTCAGACCGTGTATGGATCCGCGGAATCCATTAGCATCATGAACCCTTCACTCATTCTATTGTCCATCATCACAATCCTCCTTGGCTCCAATCATCTTCAGTAGTGGGAAGGAGAACCTTATTAATTGTGTGGTTGGGTTGAACATGGAAAAAATTGCTTGGACTATAGTGGTGCATATAAAGGATTATTAATCAGTCCACTCAAGAAAAATAAATCAAAGTAAAAGGAAAAAAACTGCCCTCCACACTTCCTACCCAGTTGACACCCCACTCATTAATTACTCAAGTTAAAAATAATGGACCTCATACGTTATTAACTCGTTAAATATTATGAATGAGTGTGCACGGAATGAATTGGAATTACTGTGTGTGCTTTTTCTCTCAAACACAAAAAACACGTCGACCCTTTCTAGGAAAATTTTAAAAAGAAAACACAAATGAACATAACTTAAAATATCGTGAAAGAAAAGATGAAACCAATCCGTACCATAAAAGACAGTTTCTCAATTAGCGGATATACATAGCTACTTAAAAGATCCACAACACACATACACACACGCGTAAGCAATTATCAACCCCCCGTATTACTACAAATATATACTCTCAAGTGATATGATTGTTGTTGATCTTGTGGTAATTAAGTAATTCTTATAATAAAACTAATTTCCTTCAAGCTAACCGAGAGGGCTTTCGTTTCCAGGATAAAAAAGGATTAACATGTAGTAGGTTGAACTTTTGGTGACGATGACGATGATGATGGTGTACATACTTACTGCTGCTCTACAATAATAATATTCCAAGTAGGAAAAAATGATGGTGTTGAGGATGAGAGCAAAAGGATCTACGGATAAGGAAAGGAGGAATGCAAAGTCCTTGATGGATAAGTCAAGTCTGTGGATTAATGCAAGAAAAATATTATTACTTACTATGCACTTACTAAATTAAGATTACAACTCCTCTGCCCTTTTTAATAAAACATAATTCACTTTCCTCCTATAAACTTTCACCCATTGTGTATAGTACCTAGATAACTGATTGCCTCTACGCCTGTCGTCTGCGTATCTATGATGAATTGGAATAACAAGATAAGGAATCCTTCCAACCTTTCAACTCCTGACAAAAATTGAAAAAAAAACGGACGAGTACTTTTCTACATTTACATCTTGGACGACATACGAATTCAGCAAACTATTGCCAAACTTACCTTTCTTTTTCTAGTACAGCGTAAAGACTCTAATGTATCACGTTACCCC
>JAQIWU010000913.1:0-20435 GCA_034696445.1 Isotomiella minor | reverse complement strand
ACAACTTTGTAAAAGGAGGCATTCTAAGATGAAAGATTAGCCTGTTTCTTGTTGATCATTTCAGGGGGAAAGCTGGTAGGTGCAGAGCAGTCGTCGGAAGAAAGACAACCCTTTGACTAGGAACATCATAGCAATAATAAGTGAAAGTAACACGGTGTATGCACAGTAACTTGCTTTCAAGATCCTAAACGTTCAAGTGAAACAATTTGTTGCTTTATAAAATATCTTGGGACAATTAGCAACCCCGGTGTCCCTAGTTCATTGCACCCAAGAACCAAATGTACGTGTTCTGTTGACGGAGGGGTATTAGCCGTTAAACGGAGAGCAGTGAGGTGAGAAAAGGGAAATAAATTACTTTTACACGTTACGCATAGGTAGGTAATTCACTGGTAGGAGAGAATGGTAATTGTGCTCTATTACATATTTAGACAGAAAGAGAAGCCGTTTTGGAAACTAAATTTGGAACCATTGTGGCCGTACTTAGCTGGAACGTTGGGAGGAGGAAGAACATTCATTTTGGCTTGGCTGTGAGACCTGGTTTTTGAAGCGAGAAGTGTATAGTAACACAGGCGGAAGCACCACTAACAAAAACCCAATCCAAATTACGACACAACCCTTGGTCTTCTACAGCCTAATTAAAAGTCGGACCTTTGAAGAATTGTAATTTGTAGACATTTCTGGCCACCCAATCTAATTGAACACTGCTTTAAGTATGGCAATCAGAAAAAGAGGAGAAAGTAAAGTAGTTCCTCCACCATGGAGAACAGCAGAGGATCAAGTCCTTTCTCCAGCAGATCTCCAGAAGAGACATAGCAGGAGCTCAGCCTTTGTTTCCAGCATGGGTAGTCTCAACCCGCCCCTCTTCTTCCTCCTTCTTGCTTTATTCAGCCTCCACTTTCACCAATGTTCTGCTCTTCCTGAAGTCATCAGACTAGGTAAGTGCCTTCCACATTTTCATATTCCATCGGTTACAAACTTTTTATTGTCCCAATGCGAATGACATTTTAACACCCAATCATGTTCAAGCTACAAAGGTTTTTGAACATGGCTAATCAGACAATTTTGTTTCATGGACAAAATTGGCAACAATTCCATGGACCAATTTGCATAAGGGCGGTTGGAATTGTTCCACATTATAAAAAAGGAGTTTTAGTCACTCGAATAAAAAGATTACCATAATATGATGCATTTCTTGGTCTGATTAGGCTACTCGACAGCATTGATTAAATTAAGAATGCGTCTGTTAGTTTCATCCCGGAATATTTCTCTCAGCGCGGATGAAACTCAGATTCGATTGGCATTTCCATATTTCTCTTACAAATCCATTGTCAGAATCATTACGACGCAGAGATACGTTCCTAACTTCAGAGTTTTGATGAGAACATACAGCGTTCTGCGATATGCGTTTTTGTCAAAATAAGCTTGAATCTCTAGGATGAAATGGGAAATGGTGCACAGCGGAAATGTTTCCCTGACTTTCTCCATCTTTTATACAATGTCTTTTCATCGCGACATTTTTGCCGTCTTCTACTATTATTTTATTAAAATCAGAATAAAAGAAGAATGGATTACAGACAGTGCTGTTAAATTTTTAGTGAACATGAATTCGTAAAAGTTATTTTCATTGCTGGGAGAGATGATACGAAGTCTTGCTTGTGGAAATCTGGTTCTCGATTCCTAAAACATAATATAATTTGACAGGTTTTGAATGAGTAACATGAACATCGTTGTTACGTGAACCCGCTACGAGCCAATCCATATTCACTTGTGATTAATTGTGGCACAGTTTCAAACATTTAATTGGACAATAACTGTAAACCAATTCTAGATGTGTTGTTGATGCCACTACGTTTATACGATACACAATCATGCCGCGTACAATTAAAGAAATGTAATTTATGACTTTTACCATGATTGGCTTCCACTTTACTTTCTCCATTCTAAGTCGACTTCCTTCCTTTTTCCTCCCACTCCAACTGCGCATTTTCATTTGTCTCCGTTCTTCTATTCAATGACACAGCAATGCAGATCCCATGGAGTGCGACTTCTTCGGGTGTAATATATAAGTGGATAGGATTGGGGTATTGCATATGATGTACGAAGTGGAGGAAGTGACGGAGATAGATGTAGAGATTAAGATTTGTAATTTTGAGCTGCTCCTTCAAAGTTTATTCGAAGGACAATAAGAAGAGCAGCCTTTCTCCAAAGAAAACAACAATGCCAAAACTATTATGTTGTTAGCTTAAAAAGTGAGTGAAGCGATGCGATTCGATGTCTCCAGTTCCATGTTTTCTGTGTACACCACCATACAAGGCAAAGTTTTCACAAATGATACAAATCTTTTAGAAACTTTGGGTACCTTCTTTCTCTCTGTTCCAATAAAATGCAGCAAGCGCAACGGACCGACATCTTGATTTGTTTCTCCTAAGAATTTACTACCCACCAAGAAGGAAAGATGCAGCTGAAGAAATCTTTTTGTATATATTGATCAAATTAGATTTATGATTTTTTCTTTCGTTTAATATAAAATACTTACAAGACACTTACAACAAAACTGAAATTAAATACTACTGCAGACAACTCGCTGTCGGTTGGTTGGTTGGTTCTGGTTTTCCTCCAATGCAACAACTATTCGCATGACAATTATCGAACCATCTATCTAGACAGTTGGACATTATCGTTTTCCCACATGCCCAAATTCCTCGGGAGACTATTTTCGTCCTAAATTCCCATGCACACTATACTTGCCCGTCCCACTGTCACCACCCACCAGTGCACCAACTTTCGGCAGTGCAGATCTATTGTTATGTAACTTGAACTTATGGAAGGAACTAGCTAGCTGTTATTCTCTTGTGATAAGGAAGATTGTGTATATAGAGTAATAAGTACGGATGTGTGTAAAGTATGTATGACAAGAAATGATGTCGCCTTGCGTCTCAAGACCCATATGTAATGAAGTGAGTTAACGGGTTTCTTCACTTCCTCCCAATTCGCAGACTTTCTCTAGATTCTTTTTCTCCAGGCTCACTTTCTCCGCTCTCTTTTGTATTGTACTTTCTCCACGTTCGCTTAAATCAGTTGGCAGAGCTCTGACATCGCCGAGTAAATGATAATTCTCAGATATTTTTCATACATTCGCTACAGTAGTCGCTTTAAATTAATGACAAAAACTGAGTCTGGTTTCTACAATTTCGTCTACTTGGATCACTCAATCAACGTAACTATCTTAGCTTAGGAATAGTGGACTGTAAGCATTATTCTGCTCTGCTCAGGTCAATTTTAAATTCCCATAAAAACAGCCTTACACACGGTCAACAAAAGTCCTCTTTTTTTGTAGATCTATCGTCACTTTATAAAATTGCATTGCACTGTTGAACTCCATCAATTGAATGCACTTTGTCTTTTTCACGTACATAAATAGACTATTAGCATAAAAATATATCTGTTTTGCAGTCCTACTACGTGCGTTATTTTGAAGTGGTATTGAGATTTCAATGGCGATAGAATTGAATTGTTATTATACCTTCTACAATGTAGTTGCTGCAGGCATGAAGAGACTGGCTTCAAAGCGAGTGAATGCAGCTCTTAGAACGAGATATTTTTAAAAGTCAGAATAGTTAGAAGGATGCTTGAGAGCGTTTGAATATTTTTTCAGGAGGAATAGAGACCGATGATTATCAGAATGTATTATATTATGTACATATACAGTTTGGTCTTTCTTCTGTAACGAATTTATACTTTATTGTGTGACGGTGGACCCGGAGAAAGTAAAAAAGAGACGCAAGGAAAGAAAGGGAGAAATGTTGCCGGCATTGCTTAACATGTGTGAAGTTGTTATATACCATCTTCATAAGAGTCTGTTTTTGCAAGAATGACTGAACATACACACTAAGAAGAGAGAAAACACACAATGAAGCTTCCTTTTCCAGCTTCTTAACTTAGGAACGGAGATATTGGATAAAAGAGTGACAATAGCAACACGCTGGATAGACAGTGTTCATACAGAGTGGCCATTATTTCTATGTTATGGTTCTCACGAGGCTATCAACTCACGCTGAGAGTATGATGGCCAAGAAAAGGACCATTTTTGTCCTCATAATTCTTAGCCCTCATTCTCTAGTTCACTTCACTCTGATTATTTCTCTACCGCGGAACGGATGAAAAAATACTTTCTCCTTCTCCAAAGATAAGGAAGGAGGGAGAAGGTCAGGGGAAAGGAGGATGAGTTATGTCTTGGTTAAACGCATGGGTGTGTGTATTTGTGTGTGAGGTTGGCTCTAAATACCTTTATTTGTGGCGTACGTGTAACAGGCGACTTTCTTCCACGGGTAGGCTATTACAGAGGGTAAGGGCACTACCAATTTATTCCTTTTACTTCTCTGTTTTTAGGCACTATCATGAGCTTTGAGAAACAGAAACGGTGGAAAATGTTATTTGTACATTTATCTCTGCCCCCAAACTACGGCATATTCCTATGATGGCTTTTGCAGGAAGAAAAGCTTGAATCAAATAGTCTTATATGGCTGCAGTCTACATTTCATGACGATGATGTTGCACTATTATTTGGTCGTTACTTATCATTACGTCCTGCTGCTGAGGATTCAGACTGTTAAAAACAGACATGATTTCCGGTATTTGCAGTAGTGGGAAGTAAATCTGCATATTTTATCCAAGCGAATGAGCAACTTTTAGTTTGCATGGGAATTTGGAGGAAGCAATTGAACTGGAAAGCAATGACAGCAGCTAGCAGTCTTCTACAAGTGCATCATAAAATAAAACCAACAAGGGTCATAACTTAACCACGGTCATTTGACTTGAACTACTCGATTCACCACTGATTTAATACTTTTGTGCAGTTGAAAACCTACGTGGTTGTGGATAAAGAGAGTACACACAACTAGGAACATTTCCACTGGTTTGCATTTTGTTTGATAATCTCCATCTCTGTGGAATCTGTATCAATGAAATATCACAAAATCTTTGCTAAGGGGAAAGCGGGTCTAGTTCGTCGTGGTCTTAATTTTCTTCGAAACTATTGCTGACTACTTTCCCTATAATTTTCAATAAGCTACTATTTACAATCTATGACAGTACAAAGCAAATAAATGTAGTTATTGGAAATTAATTGTATGTCAAAGACAAAATCTATTGCGGACATTAGTGTCATTCGAAATCGCCAAGTGAATCTAATCTCTTCTTATTTTCGTGCACTCCGTGCTGTTGTGTACCCCATGATACACACATGGAAAATAACGCACTACGACAAATGCGAATCTCATCTTATTTCCTGATTTTGTCAACACTGCCAGTGATAGATAGATGTTCTTTTCCACACCACTCTGATTGTATTTACTCACGACTATGTTTGTGTTGTAAAATTGTACGAATCAACTTAGTAATGTTGAATGTACAATGGAGATGGAGACCCTAAAGTACATTTTTCTCACAAGAAGAGAGCTTCATAAGACTTGAACTCGCCACCATGAACGATGGCTGTGTAAATGAAGTGGAGGCGTTTATTTTTATCTGTCTCTTCTGGATGTTTGCCACAAAAACATGTTCGAGTTTTGAATAAATAGAAAGATGCACAATATATAGAGCAAGAGCAAGCTTCCTTTTTATTATATTCACTTTTCTTTCTGCTGAATAGCCTCTTTGCGTTCATGTATACATGCAATAGGCACACATGCGACATGAACACAATATAGCCACAGGACTCACTTTTTTAAAGAGTTGAAAAAGGGAAGTTAAATACAATTTGAGCGTGTTGAATTCATTTAAAAACGGGTTGTAGTGAAGCGCACACTTTTGTTAGTAAAGATGTCTCTGTTGTGGTGATCAATTCCAGGTTTTATCCCACACGTTGTTGGCCACTCCACATGCACACTTTGTCCCTCATAAATTTTCATGGCACTAACTGTAATTAATTTGACTGCAGTAATTAAGTTCTCAATATAATATGGAAAGACTACGTTGTCCAGTACAGGAGCCTGCAGGAAACAGGTCTTGTGTGTTCTTCTGGGAATTGGGAGAGAGGAGCCATGAATATCAAGGGATGAGTGGCCACGTTAATTCTCCATCGTCTATATACGTATAATCGGTCATTTCAAAATCAAGCTTTTTAAGCTTTAGGCACAACCCTGGTTGGTGAGTATCATGATTGCAGAGGTTGACGTGACGACGTGGGTAGGACGACAACAAAACGTCTCTCTGGAGAAGTCATAGTTCACTTGACTGCACTGAAGAAGAAATGTTTTGTGTGTAAGTTTGATGTGGAGAGATTTGGCTGAAAACGGACAATTCAAAAAATTTTGGCACTTGCATTGAACATTGCCTATTTGGTACTCCTTTTGTGAGGCAGAGTCGACGGTCGCCCGTAAAATAATGTGCTTTGACTTTCACTCTGTCAGTAGGGAAAGTCTACATATTCTGTCTATTATTACCAACTCGTTCATGTCTTCTTTCTTTGGTACTTCATACATCTTGAACAAAATTAGTGTTTTAAAAGCGCATACATTTTCTATTTTCTATTCCGTCTCGCATAGTCTTTTAGGAGTGTGAGTGAATAAGACTGCGAAAGTATAAAATTCGCCTTGGCGTTTCCTATTTGTGGTAATACTATTAACTGCTCAGACGTAAGCCTCTGCCTTGATTGCATTGCGTTGAAAGTAGGAGAAGGCTCTCTTTTCTGGCGAGAGGGTATGTCGTAATGGTGAGGGAAAAGTCAAATGGTGGTGGTGCCAAATGAAGGAAGGAGAGTAAAAGTGCCGAATGGCAAATGGAACAGAATAAAAGGAGACAAGCCCTACGTCATGACGAGGAGAAAAGAGAAGATGGCAATACTTAGAGACCAAAGGAATTGAAGGAACAAAAACTTATCTGACTTTATTTGATGGTTTTATGTCAGTGGATCAAATCCTTTGAGAGTTTTATCTTAATTCAACTCTTTCACAATGTAGTACATAAAACTGATGAAACTATTATATAATACGCCATCATCAACACTACGCCATCAATTCATTCCACAGCATACTGCATTACATTCACATTTCTCATATTCGCACTTCCACAACAAAAAATATCCCAACGTCCCATGTCTATCTTCGTATCATCAACGAAAGTGAAAGTAGATGAAGAGGGAGATACGTACGCCCAGTCCAAAAATATACCCTTAAGTACTACACTTTTGTAGAATGGCCGTTGTTGACTTTTATAACATGCATAAATAAAATATAATGATGGCGTATGCAAGATTTTATATTGGTGTTTTAAAGGCTTTTATTTTTATTAACCCCTTGAAAAAAAAAGTTTTTATTGGTTATGGAATAGAATCAATGATCGGAAAGATCATGACACCACTAATCGCCAACTTCCATTACACTGATTCTTTTACTCTCATTTGATAAAATGGACATTTTTTTGTAAAAAAAAGTATTTCTTTTCGGGCTCGACGGTGCAAAAAGTGCAGTCATAAAACGTAATTAGAATTACAAAAGAGAATCATAAAAATACCCAATCGCCAGGACATTATTTTTTGTTGCATAAGAAAGAAGGCTGCAGAAATAAAAATAATATACGCAAGGCCACACAGAGTGCATTATACCCTTGAATGTCTTTTGGTTCCTTCTCCTTTGGTTGGAAGGAATTGTAGTCTCCATATTTTCCAATGGCAGTTTTCTCATCTAATTTCCGAGTTTATAAAGTGGCAAGACAGAAGAACAGAGGACTAGAAAAAAATTAGAAAGCCAGTCACTTTCACAACCTATGCTGTTGCTTTTGAGAGTATTACAAAGTTGGTGAAAACTTTTCTCGTAGAAAGTAACTGTGAAAGAGGCAATTATTCAAGTTGGGCATTTCTATCAGACTCTCTCAAAAAAGAGAGAATATAATGAAATAGTACAGCAATAATAATGGGAGGAGGGAACATGGCATCTCTACACATTCTATCTATTCTATTTTTGGTCTCTCGGCCGTCTCTCTCGCTTTTCCCAAACACAATTTTGCATCTTGCATCTTTATGGAAGGAAATGTATATTTATCTGATGGTGGGAGAGAGAGAGACTCCCTCCAATTCACTATGCTTTCTCCACTTTCACCCTCCTCAAAGTGCCTGCCTTGCGTTCGTTCCCACACGCCGCATTTCCATATTATTGTTATATTTTACATTGTTTCAAATTCAAAAAATGGTTTCCATACACTCCGATCTTATCCTATCTATTCGTACTTGGGCATCTAGGGGAACTATGTTCTCGGGGACCCAGCAGCAGCAATAATAATGATTACGACGATGGCGATATGATGATGTATTCGATTAAAGAGATATAAGAAGAATGGGTAGATAGAATTTAGCATTAATCTGATTTCTTTTTCATTTTCTAAACTTCCCACTTTCTCCTATCTATATTTTCCAAGTGTTGAGGTGGAGGAGTTGACTTGGCTGGCAGGGAACCAGAAGAACAAGAAGGATGGGAATCTGCTGGAGAGAAAGGGTTGCATAAAGTGCCTGTTCAAGTAGCCGTGAAGTGAGCATTGCAATTCGAGTATTCATGCTTGTTTGGAAACTAACGGCTGAGACGACACACTGCACTACCACCACGAAGCTATTATTTTGACTTTCAATGAATCTGGGGGACAAAAGTGAATGAGACTTTTTTAGTTGTATCTTTTGTGAGGATGTTTCACAAGGGATAGCAGACTGGACGATGCAGGCAGCGTGGTAATTTAAAACCATTGAATCAACTGAAGAACTCATGACTATTTCAATTTTTATGTTTCACACTTTATTGCCTGACTTTAATTTAGGCAGAGTTGACATAAAATATAGAGTTCATGCCTCTGCCAGAAATGAAAGAGAAAGAGCCTCCCTTGGTGAAATATTCTTCCGTCCCAAACAATTTACAATTTCCTTGCACTTATTTAGCTTCCTCTCACTTCCTTTTTAAATTAAACCACCGACTCCGGTACTAAAATCACTCCCTCTTTTCTTTCTATACTTGAAATATACGAGGAGTATGCAGTTCATGTGGAAATTCAACAAATTAGGAATTGCAGAGGCGTACGAAAATTTCTAATTATAAATACTTAAAGACTTACGAAGTGAAAAAATATGTACGCCACTTTCTCCGCGGTCTTACTTTCGTCCAGTTTCAACATTTATGATTTTCACATTTGACACGTTTTGTTATCATCATAATAATGTATTCCAGAATGAGCATAAGTAATGCCCTGTGGAAGGGTATTTTAGTAACTGGGTCATCTTCCCCAATGATATGCTAAATATTCTGTTGAAATCCAAGTCGGTCAGCAGTGCGCGTACGAGGCAAGAATAAATTTGAAATTCCTCAATGTAATTTCCCTAATGTAAAATACTATGTACACATGACAGTTCTGACAACGGCTTGGGTGATTAATTGTTTCCTCATTGAATTTAAAAATAGGTCCAGTTCTATAGAAAACGTCATAAAGAATCACATCTCTTTGTCAGTGACTTTTTAGAGGACAAAAAAAAACAAATTAAATCCGTGTTCCCTCATTTGCATGCGTGTCATCTTTTAGGACTTCGCCAGGACATAATAAAATTAGAAAAATGGAACTGTTCATTCCGACTTCATAAGCCACGTGATTTGAAGAGAAATGGAAATTAGATCTTGATAGAAAAATGATGGTGGAATCTCAGAAATCCATTACCCATTCATTCACTTTCACCACCATACTCTCAGGTAGAAAAGTTGTCCTAAATATATTGTGGACCTTCCCATTAAAGACAATAAAGTTTAGCTTTGTGTGTAACATTAATTCAGTTTTAATTTACTATTGTTTTCCCATTTTTCAGACTAAATGATATTGAGTTTGTAGAGTCTGAATAGTTAGGATGTTAGTTAGACAGTTTTATTTGGTATTAAGTGATTCAAGTCATTTAAATATGCAATAACTATCCCAACAAAGCATTGTCGCCATTCGGTTGATGGCTTAATAACTCTCAGAGAGAAAGTTGGTTAGTTCTTTGGTCTGTTTTTGGCCACCCATTTAAAGTTACCAACATCCGCTTCTACACAACCCAGTCTCTCTAGCTTTCCCCTAGCAGGAATATAATCTTGGCGACATATTCATCCTCTTCTCCTGAAAATGAAGTCATTTCCCCCTCATACGCACACACTTTGGCTTTTATATCCGCTTTTCACGATTGCTGCTATAGCAATCAACTTGAGAAGGATGGAAGTCAGTTCGTTCGTTCAAGTGGGGTTCTCTTCTCGTTGAGAGAGTGGAATGGAATCCGGAATTTAATTCAAATGATCGAATTTAGATAGGAATGTAATCCCCTTCATTATTTGTCTGCTTTGTCCAATAATTTTACTCTCATTCCTTCCTTCATTCAGCTCACTTTATGCTCGATGGGAAGGAATCAAACACAAATGAGTCCAATAAGAAGGGAAAATAAAAACCTTATTTTCATAAAAATTTAATGATGAGCATTCTTCCTCTGATACGACTGAATAAAGATCGGTTATGAAATAAAGACTTGAGACTTGAGAGACACAATACAGGTATAGGGTAGAACTTAATATAGCCGGACAGAAAGTTCCTGTTTTCTTAAAATATGCTTAAATCATCGGAGTCGGCTGGGAGCAGTGAACTGTGACCTGTATCACATGGTAAAAAGTTTCACGTTAGTAATTATAAGTATTCACTTTGAACAGCAAATATAATGCTACGAGTACGACTCCCATGTAATGAAATACAAGATTAGGGTGGGTCAACTGTTTAGAGGAAAGGAGAAAGTTTGTAAATTCATCGTCTTCTCTAAAAGATACCATACGCCTCCAACGTAGCTTTTGGCAGGCATACTTTGTTTAAAACTAGCTGAAGCTTTCAAGATAAACACTTGATTTAAGAACAAAACTTGAGGCAGATAAGTTTAAAACGTTCCAAATTGTTTCTCACGTTTGCGACATTTAACTTTCCAAATTTTAATTTATTTCTTTTTCTTACACTACTTCACCGAGTCAGTGTAGTTTTCTCCATGTCGGCTTGTCGAGGTTAATTTACCAAGGAAAAGTTATGTATAACAAGAAAACAGAATACATGAAATAGGAAATACAC
The DNA here is from genome assembly GCA_034696445.1 of Isotomiella minor. Taxonomy (NCBI): domain Eukaryota; kingdom Metazoa; phylum Arthropoda; class Collembola; order Entomobryomorpha; family Isotomidae; genus Isotomiella; species Isotomiella minor. Next base: position 9,335 of record JAQIWU010000913.1, on the reverse strand, counting down.
AAATGGGCATTCATTGTCAATCTTGACTTCAAATAGAAAGCATTAAGTTTGCTAAAAGGACTTGCATTGGATGATATTATACATTTTTCCTTCCGTTGTAATATTGTTATTACTATCACAGTGGAAAATATCAGAGGGCAAAGAACCATCATTATATAAGTATATCAAAGGAGAAAGTCATGTTACGCAACATTCTTTGATGCCATTATTCCCAGTTGATGATGGCTCTGCAGAAGTCCATCATTTCCAGAAATAGACACACACATTGGTCCCTCTTTTTAGTCCCACTCACGCAATTGACAACCGGCTCGCAACGACACGTTTAGTGATCATTCGCATCCGAAATTCTTCTCTCAACAATTGTGAAGAGAGGGAGGACTTATCGAGTGACCTATCTCGCATTAGGCCGCATAAAAACTCTATCCCAAAAGTCTTTGTAGGGTGACTTTAGTGTTAGCCAGGCTAAAGAATAAACCCGGCTAAGTTTACCACCGTTCGTTCATGAGAAGAGGATAGAGAAAGTGCAAGTGACTATGCAGGAGGTGAAAGCAAAGTTGTCTGCTGCTCTTTATTCCAGCAACGTCCCATGACAATTTCCTAACCTCGTTTAGTACTGCTCAGATCATCCTGTCTTTGAGTACTCGACGTCCTCGCCAACACAGTCACTTCTTTTTGGATAAATCCATCAGCTTTATCCTTCCCTATTGAGCAGAATGAAAATGATTTGTTGTTGTGGATAAAAGTAAAGTCTGCCTCCTTCCTTAACTACTTTCCAATAGTCTGGAACTTAGCTCACCTACTTTTTCTTCAATTTGTCTCAAATGCGACGAAAACCTTGTTTCCCCAAGTCTTTGTTAAGTAGGAGACCAACTTGTAACTATAAATATGATATGTTAACTACCGATGATGGTACATGCCAACTAATTTTGATTTGACAATAACAAAATTATTGGAGATCCCATTATAAACCCAAGCCCTTTCACTGACTTCGTGTGATTATTATTGTGTAGGTGGGCTGTTTGATGTATCGGACCGATATGAGGAGACAGCGTTTCGACGTGAGTATTAGAGTTCTATATAAATTACGCAATTTATTATTTTTTTTGAAGATGAGCTGGAATAAGAGAACCCCACACTTGTTTCAGATGCGGTTGAAAGAATCAATGACGACCGCACTGTACTGCCTCGACCCCGTTTAAGTGCCCACTGGGAAAGAGTTCCTTCTACAGATTCTTTTCACGCCTCCAAGAAAGGTCTTGCCCTTTAAATCACATAAGTACTGCACTGACAGTTAGCAAGAAAAGGTGCAATATTTCAAGCAAAGGTTCTTCTTTTTTTGCACTTTATGGTTCAATACAGACGTGTGGGTCAAGATTTATGCCTTTTATTCAATAACAAAGAATAACCTTCTTACTTCCTTTTTTCTGCCTTCCTTCTCCCTAACGCATCGTTATTTCGTACACTAATCAGTAGCAGGAGAGCCAAATCTCATTCATGTCACTTTCTCCAAGTCCAGCTCATTTTGATCATCATCCTAAAGGGTGGTTTTGTTATCATCATCAGTCTTTCTCACTTAACAAGCAAATGTCTAAAGAGTTGTTTGGCGGGTGTGTGGTGATTGGCCTAACTGTTTTGTCTAATGTGGTGTGATAGTGTGATGATATACGTTTGTAACGGATGTGTGCTTAAACAAGTTCAACTTTCACCAGGCACCTAATTCATTCTCTTGTCTCGTATCTCATCCATCTCGTCTCAACAAGGAGACGAGGAAGAGAGAGGGAGAAAGGCTTGTCGTGTAATTTTCTATCTGTTTTCCGGCTTCACTTTACTTTGTTTCTTCTTTCTCCATTCCATCCCTCTTTCCCTTCACCCGACTTTAACAAGGGAAAGTGATGACTTCATTTATTCACATATTTGCATATAGTACAATAAATATCAACAAGATCTGAAATATTAGCGCGAGGGAAGTTGGCAAGTGCTGAAACGCTGCAGGAGACTTTGTCTTTATCTGAGACGAATTGTGGTTATTTTATGTTATGAATTTCATTTCACAAACTTTCGCAGCCTCTGCACCATGCACCATTCATTCTTGTCGTCTAGATAGTCTATTCGGTATCAGCTAAGACAAGACGTCAAGACGGAATAAATGGGAGACAATGGGAGATTGTTTCGGTAGTATAATATTTTATTGGACTTTTATACTCGTACCTAGCCCGAAGGAACTTGTAAAGTTACATTATTTTTATCACTCCTTTCAAGAACTAGAGTTATAGGACGTTCCACATCTATCTTGGCTGAGCATGTATGACAAGCATATTTTTCATGATGCATCCTTTCAGTGTTCATTTATCCATTTGTTCCAAATAACCCTTTTTTGTGTAAAGTCTGGTCAACATAAAACGATGATTACATGTTTAGCTGCAAGTGATAGCTGCAATTAGTTAATGATCCTCCAATGCCGAATCTTACAATAAACATTTTATCGCGTCATTCCCATTTTGGGGAAAGTCACGATGGAAAGCAAGTAGACTTTGGCCTTCTGAATCAACATTGCAGCTTAAGCCCTCCATTCCATCCACTCATTGAGCCGCATTTAATGTAATTGATTAGTGCATGGTATGAAGACACCAAAGAGGAGGCAACCATGCGTCAATCATATAGGTACACGTTGCAAACAATACGGGTGTATGAACTTTCACCCTGTAGCAGTCAGTGGCTTAGCCTCATCAAATCATAAATTACGGTTGGCTGCGTTCCACATAATCTTCGAGAGTCCATGGAGCGTCTTGAAATAACCTTTCCCTTCTTCGAAACAAACTTTTCACGTTGTCACATAGGAGCATCCATTTATAGGTAATTGCACGTGAATAAATGAAGTCTTCTGCATTGTCCCGCTATTGTTATAGAACATAACTTTGTAAACCATGTCATCTTTACTTGCTAACTGGTTCAGGAGGGAAATTAATTCTGCTACTTTCTCCTAAACTGTGTCTTTTCCTCACTGGTTCTTAGTGTGTCAACTTCTAAACTACGGAGTTGCAGCAATCATAGGACCACAAAGTGCGCCGTCAGTTAGCTTTGTTCAATCAGTCTGTGATGCGGTGGAAATGCCACACATTGACACGACAGGGGATTTCCGGTCTATGCGTGGAAGCTATTTTGTCAATCTTTTCCCTCACCCATCCGTATTAACAAGGGTATGAGCGAAATTGAGGTCAATCCTTACGAACCAGAGATTCTGAAATGTGTTATTATGGGCCGCCTTCTCCAGTCTTACTCTGGAACTTGATAACATTTGTCTCTGGAGATAAATGTTGTATCCAGCACTTTTTCCCCGTTACTTACTACACACAGAAGAGACTATGGAAAATCGGTACTTGATGAAGTTGAATGTTCCTAATCGTGTGGATATATATTTATGTGGGTTGAGGAGTGGTCCAGATTTTTATTGCTAAAAGTAAAAGAAACGAGCAGAGTGACCAATTGGTCTCTGTCCATTAGGACTAATTTCTGATTCCCAGTCAAGCAGAACATAACTTGAGAAACAAAACGCTGGCTTTTAAAGGGATAAGCCTGTCCAGCCAGACAAGTCTGTTCGTCAGGAAAAATTTAAGACTCAGAAATATCCTGCTTTCTCCAGGAACTTATGCTTCTTTTTGACTTGACAACTCATCCTCGTTAGAAAAAGTTGGCGAAAAGGAAACAAGGCTGGCAGGCTTCTGTCTGTCGAGTTGAGAAGGGGAAAGGAAGCGGTGACCCTGGCTCTCCCGTCCACATTCTCTTTGGAAACGTCGGTCTGCACTTGCCCCAAGAGAAAATACTTTCACCACCAGCCAACAAACTGCTCATCATTATCCATCCCATTTTTATGTCCCTTCATGTTTCTGAATTATAGAAAGCCGTTTTGTCTTTTTTAGCTGAGCTATGCACAACAAAGCGGACACAATTGGGTCTGTGGTTTAATAGTAGAGCCCTCCTTGAACAATGGGAACATAATAGTATTGTGCCTTTTCTGTGGTGGTGGTGGTCTTTGTCAAAATCCCATCTTTCCTTTGACTGTCCTCGTCATTCCCAATGTAGCCTAGGTACTCGGGTCCAATGGTTTAGTTTAGTTCACTTTTACAGCGGTCTTCGTTTGTCTACTCTATAATTTTGAGAGGATTTGAGATTACACATTGTCTCTCCGCTTCTGCAACTTTTTTTCCTGCATGCCAAACGTGGTTGAACTGAACTGGACAAAACAAAGCAAAGGTCATATACGGGCTTAGGAATGGGAGCTTACATAAGTCGTTTGGTGACATAACCAGATTTGCTGTATGAAATTCGTAATGTCGATGGAATTTATTTTTGACCGAGGCCAAACCATGAATTTTGCATTTCGGAATGTCTGGTTCAAACAAAGCATTGATGATTGTCTGGGACAAAAAAAAAGTACATGGGCTCTATGTATGTAGGCCTATGCTGATGTAATAACGGCCTGGGGTTGGGATAAATACATAATAATTTACGAAGACAATGACAGTTTAGTTAGACTACAAGCCATACTAAAAGATTCTGACGGACCTAGACAAGCACTTGTGAAACAACTCCCTCCAGACGACGAAGATTACAGGTAAAACATTCCTTCATTTTTATTCATCTAAACCCCTTCAACAACAATTTTACAATTACAGGCCTCTATTTAAAAGTCTGCGGCCGAAAACCGACATATCAAACATAATAGTAGATTGCGATACTCCAAAACTGCAAAAAGTGTTCGACGCTGCCAGGGAAACGGGGATGTTGAAAGACAAGAAATATTTTTTAACGTCGTTAGTAAGTGATTCGCAAAAAATCTTTCATCCTCATGAACAATGCCTTACATTTTATTGCAACTGATTAGGATATTCATACTCTGAAGCAAGAGGAATTTGTGAACATGGATATAAATATTACAGCCTTAAGACTGGTGGACCCGTCCTCACCCAAAGCACAAAGTGTTATCAGTCAATGGCAAAGTTTAGCCCTGTACGGTTTTCCCAATCGAAACTACTCGTCTCACTACTTTGTAGATGATTCAATATCCACATCCTTTCGTGGTCGGGCAAGACATAGTACGACAGTGCCTTCAAGCAGTGAAAGCGTACCTCCACTCCCCAACGAAGTGCTCCTGGTAAGTCAAGTCAAGTCAAGTCATCGCCTTTCTCTCTTCTATTTTGGCTGCGAACTAATTTCGTACGCATGAAGCGTAGCTTGTAAACCGTCTAACTGACTCTCTTACTTTCCGTCTCATCTTTTCTTTCCTTACTTTCCCTTGCCACCACCTCTTTGGCCCCAGTACAACACTGCATTGCTACAGTTTCGCGTGGTTACTTGATACATGCACTATGCATACATATAGTCACGTTGTACTATGAATGAATTATTGCTTATTTTTTTTTTCTGTTTCACATAAAATTACGCACTTCTAACGCACTGAATGAGATCTGGAGAAAAGGGTGGTACAATTTGAGGCTGTAATGAGGGAATGAAGAGAGGCAGGAAGCTAGTACAAATGAAGAGACTCTTATTGTTACGATGTGGTAGAAAACGAGTAATTTGTTTTAGCCATATACCAAATATTATTTTTTAAGACACGACAAATAGTGTGTTTATGGTATTTTTTATAATAGGAGCTAGTGAGAAGACAAGAGTTGATCATAAATGAGCACGGCAGTACTATTTTTTGTTTACAGAGGGTGCATCCTTTTGGTGGTGCATGTAAAGCATAGTTTGAAGAAGAAGAAAAGTTGAGGACTCGACGAGAGAAGAGACTGTGCCTAGGCTAGAACAGACTACCAACAGCTATTAAAGTAATTAATGAGCTCTTTCCCATGGAGAAAGTAGTAGGTTTCTTATAGACATACATTTTAATGAGAGCCTATCTTATTGAGTGTTTCCTTTACTATATTGCGCTCTCTCTGGAAGACTGGCTAGTCTTTCCTTTTTCCAGTGTTTACTTCCTCTTCGGAGTTTTTACTATGCGTAACAAGGGAGGCTAGATAAACTGCGAAGAGAGACTCTAGATTACTTACTGCCACTTACAGTCACAACTTAAAGTTGTGACATGTAAAGTAAATAGCATAGCGTTGTTATGGGAGTATAGCATTTTGTGATTGTAAATTGTAGACCCTTGTTCATCTTCCGTCTGACGTGGCCTAACCTAACTCACTTATGAAATTACGTAACTCAGCACGTACTCATTACGTAAACGCAATGGATTACACATAATGTTTGAGACGACATGCTTTTTATGTATGTAGTATGTATCCTGCTTTCTCCAGCTTGAGGATGGGAAAGGGAAGGGAAAAACTCGGACAGTGCACTTGAGTTATTTGGAGATAAATTGTATATAAATGAGAATAGATAGTTTACGATATTTATTGCAACCGAATTCAGAATTTTTTCCTTCACAGAGCTTCTCTCTTTCTTGTGTAATGTAATCAGCAATGAGACAGATGGAGAGAAGGAAAGAGAAAGCCTTTCAAGGGGTTGGTTTGGTTGGTTAGACGGTTAGTTAAGTTGGCTTCGGGGAAAAGAATAAAGAGGATCGAAGTAATGCGTGTAATTGATTTTTCCACTACTGCCACAGACGAGAACAGCCCTGATGTATGACGCCGTGGAACTGGTGGCAAAGGCACTTCATGCTCTGGACACAAGCCAGCATCAGAGGGTGGATTTGAAATCACTTAATTGCAAGAAGCAGAACACGTGGCATTTTGGTGCTATTGTCCTGGAGGCACTTCGCAAAGTGAGTGATGATAATCTTGGCTTTTATTCTTATGGCATAGAGTAAAAAAGATGAGCTAATGTTTTCAAACAGAAGGTTTTGTGTGCGTGCGTGTGTGTGTGTGTGAGGGAGGATTGTAATAAAACTTTTATCTTCCTTCGATGATAGTTGAATATAAAGGGTTTGATATCTCATTTCACTCCTGAATTCCTCCTTTCTTTCACTTTTGTTCTTCTTCCCTTCAAGAGGAGCGTATTATGCCCGGTCAAAAAAAGAAATGAAAGAGAGGGAGAAGGTCTTGGTAAGATGCTGCCAGTCATAAAGCACTAAAGTGAAAGCAAGTGAAAGTGACTCGGAGAGAAGTTGTGGCAGGATGAACAGTGTTAAATACCGCCCGATCTATTCGCCCTGTCATATTCCTTACTCCCTGTCATTTTTCTCCTCTTTTCAATAGACGGTGTTCGAGGGACTTACCGGGATTGTGGAGATTGACCCCACGTCGGGCTTAAGGAAAGATGTGCAATTTGACGTGATGGAAGTTTCTTATAAGAAGGTACGTATCGACCATCGTTGAACTTTGAACTTATCTCACATCGTTAACCTTTCGCTGGGTTCAAAGTATTTGTCGATTTATTTAAAAATCGTGACAGAACTCTGATCCATTACGAAATGAAAATGAATGAGTTTTTAGGCAATTTTAGAAAGCATTAGTCAGCAATGAGTCGTAGTCGTAAGGGTGATCGAATAATAGGTAGTCTAGTCTCGGGCTCATTGTCCTTACTGGCTTTGGAGATAAGAGGAATAATCCAGAGCAACTTTCACCACAGATTTCATCCCATGACGAAGCAGTCATGAGGACGTAACACTAATCCTCTCACCATGATTAGTCTAATTAGATGTGTAGTGAACTGTGTCCAACTCCAAAGTAAGCTAAACTGTTTAGAGACACGTATTCACGTGTAGGATTAAGTTAAGATGATCAGTTAAGTTCATCCTTTTGATGACAGCGTTGACTGTGGGCACTTTACTTCACAAACTCTCCTCGTTAGTGAACCATTTGGTTATTTTGTGAATTACTATAGGGATTGTCGAAAATTGGGGTATGGGACTCTCGTTCACATGGTGACAAGCTAAGCTGGACTCGTACTGCTGAAGAAACGCTGAGGCAGCAGGAGGAAGATTTAAAGGACAAAACTTTCATGGTGACAACTAAACTGGTAAGGATATATTTTCGAGACCATAGACTTTACTTCATTTTACTCCGCACATATCTTCCTTTTATCCTCTTTCCATTATTTCGCTACCTCTTCTTCCTTCTCTGTCCAGTACAATTTAACTTGACAGGGTTCTCAGATTTTCAAACTGAATGATACAATCTTGATTGAATACAACCCACGCTATCCCCTCTTAGGAAGAACCGTATTTTATGCAAGACCCTGAGACTGGAAATCAGACTGGCTACGTTGTAGACTTATTTCATGAACTCTCACAAGCAATGAAATTCAAGTATGAAATCTACAAAGTCAGTGACGATCAGTCGGGATCTAGAAATAATAACACTGGACAATGGAGTGGGATGATTGGGGATATTATTAAAGGGGTAAGTTGAGACTTTCTTGTCTGGACGGTTCAGTTCAGGTTTATTTCGCAAGTGTCACGTCATCAATCAGTCTTTTTGAAACATTTCTCCGCAAAGTGTTCTTTTGTGGCGTAATAAATGGTCTTCTTGAAGTGTTGCATGACCGAAATCATTTATTTGAAGATGAGATGAAGAAAATCAATGACGCTTTGGCGACAGTTTTGTTGAGAATTTGTCCAAAACGAGACCCTGAACTGAACCGGAGACTTTTTTCACTCAATTTTTACGTAAGCTTGATGCTTCGAGTATGAAATGTGATGGTATTTGTGTGGATAGAAAGCGGATATAGCCATTGCTGACCTAACTATAAACCAGGTTCGAGCCGAGGTCGTCGATTTTACAAGTGAGTTGTTGTGATAAATTAAATTAAATCTCTGTTGGCCCTCACGTTCATCCCCTCCATCCTGCCTTCTCTCCAAGAATTTTGTACCCTGTTCAAGTGACGCTTAGTTTAGTTTAGCGCAAGAGATGTTTTATATATTTTGTATTTGTATCACACTTTGTCTGTCTCCTCTTTTTTGTTGCAATTGCCTGTCTATCTATTTTAAAAATCAAGTCAAAGTAGGTATCTATCATTGGTACGCCGCGTACTTTCCCCGAAGTGAAAGTACTGGTGAATGACTCAAGTCGAATGTCAAACGCCTTTCCCTGGGTCTCTGTAACTTAACTTTTCTGTTGTTTTGATGTAGTGCCGTTCATGAATTTGGGGATCAGTATTCTGTACAGAAAACCTGTGAAGAATCCTCCAAATTTGTTTTCATTTTTGGAGCCATTTTCACCCGATGTTTGGATATACATGGTACGTTCCAGTAGTCGTAACTTTCTTGTAGTAGTAGTTGTGCCTACTAACAATTGATCGTTTGTTTAGGCAACTGCTTTCCTCGGAGTGTCTTTGATCCTCTTTGTCTTGGCCAGGTAATATTTACTTGACACTTTCACACCAAGCAT